>JALDNG010000888.1:0-78738 GCA_024349245.1 Neodontobutis hainanensis
GGTAAAATCTTAATCTGGTTAAAGTTCCATATCAATAAATTGAGTTTAAAGAAAATATGTATGTTTGACACAGACAGTGAGGTGTATTCGAATAATATCCGTCAAATGTTGAAATTTTTACATGAAAAAAACATTAAAAGAATCGTTAAAATTGAATTTTAATAAAAAGCATGTAAATCATGTCAAGTATTTGAGTGAATTTAGCATAAATCAAAAATTAATATTTGTGACTAAAACTAAAGTAGTATAATGAAATAATTATATGATTCCAAAGATGGACTTTTTCTCATATTTTAAATGATAGTTTTCAGAATTTTTACACTCTTCCATATCTAAATTCTGATATTTGAGCCGTTTAAATATTTTGAATTCACTTTGAAAATTAAAACCCTTAATTCATCTCTTATTCACTCAAATCATTTTTATTTTTTCTTAAGATATTACTTTTTTTTCATTAGAAAAATAAATTTTACACCATGTAATTCTTTGTTTATGTTATGTATTGCTTGAATATTCGGTAAAAGTTTTTGTTGCCATTCAATCTCTAGTTTTAAGAAAGAATTTGCTTAATATGAAAATCCTTCAAGAGAGAACAAAATTTAAAATTCAATTAATTAATTTGAATGAAAAATCATAAATAACTGATTCTCATTAAGCCACTAGAGATGAATAAACTATAATTTTATGAATATTTTGTTTGGAATATTTTGTTCCTTTATTTGCAAAAATGAATATAAAAAGTAAATTATTAAATTTCTTTTTAAAGAACGCTCAATAACATTGTTCTCGAATAAAATTCTCTTCACAATCCATATAAAATGAATTTGTGTTTTAGATTCAGAATTTCTGAGTAGAATATTGATAACGATTCATCGATTAATTCACATAAATTTGTGTTAGAAAATGTAAAAAATCGCCTTCAGCGTTGAATTTTAAAATATTTTCTCATAAAATTTTATAAACGATCATTCATTTTCCTTTGAATTATTTATTGGCATTGCACGTGCGCCTATGGTTCACAATCAAACATGACTAAAATTATATATGTTTTTGATATATTTTGAATTGATTGATAGTGCTCACAACAGTTCGATCCAATTGAAAATAACTTTTGCTTTGATCAATGACATGACAATTCTTGAATAATGTGCAATAAGAATTTGTATGAAATATCGTTAAAATTAAATTATTGCTTCAAAAATTTCCAAATTTTGATATTAGGATGAATATCAGAATTTTTTATGTTTTATGCACAATTTTAGAGTATGATCAAACGATACGCAATTTCAACAAAATTTTTGTTCTTTTTTGTTAATTTTTTAAATAATTACTTTTTTCTGATAAAATAACAAAACGATCGAAAAATTCGTTTAAAACCTTTTGAAAAAGTTTTTCCATCCGAAAAATTGGGAAATTCAAAACTGGATGGCTTAAGTTGAATAATACAACATTTAAAAAAACAAGTAACTTTTAAAGTTGTTGTTAAATATGAAAAATAATTTTTCTGCTGATTTTATATTTGTCCACATTTTTATTAGATTTTAGCACAAAAATATCTCTTCAGTATATTCTGTTAACTTGATTACTATATCAAAGATACTGTTCCCATTAAAACTATGTTTGGACAACATTTGTTGGATTCTTTTTAAATTTCCATCAATGATTTTTTTACTTCGCGTTAACACTCTAAATACTATTTGTCCTGAATTACAAGGGTCGAATCCAATATTTTAGAGATTTTTGTGTGTTATAATTATAGGAACAAGCAATGTTCTTTTGGTGTTGGAAATATTCTTCAGAACATACACAGTATAATTTTAATCTTTTTGGCTCCTTAAGTTGAGCTTAACTTGTTTTATACTTTTTGAAGACCAAGTATGGATCAAACCTTTCCGGTAGCCTTGAAAAGAAAGTTTTCGATTATTTTCGTTTTTCGTGATGGCTATGTATCATATCTTTACCTTTTTAGATGAGTGACCAATAATATATTGGATGTATTTTTATAAAAATTAAAATAGGACTATGAACCTATCAAATAGATTTCAATTTAAAATATGAAAAAAATATAAAAAAGTTAAAATTTGTAAAAATAACTTTTTCGTGGTTTAAATCACAAAAAAACAAAAATTACATTGATTTTTAAATTTTACCATATTTAACATAAATTATTTTGAAAAGTTGAGTTTCCAATGTTTTACAGATAATTTCGCTTTTGATTCTGGAAATAGATCAAATTCTTACTATCTTTTCTTAGGCATTAAAATAAAAACAAAAAAATATTTGTTATTTTAAGATATTTAGTTGGAAAAATTTTATGAAGAGTTTGTGGTGTTTATTTCTCAGATGGAAGTTAAGAAGTTTGACAGTCCCATATTTAAATTCAAAAATTCAAAAAATTCAGTTAGATAACTTTTTATTTTAATCATTTCAAAAGAGTTTTTAAAAAGATATGAAAAACATTAGAGAGAAAATTCAAAAAATTTAAAAAAAAAATTGTTCACTTTCAAATTTATTTAAATTTTTAATTGTGAAAAAAGTAGTTTTTCATAAAAATGGGATAAAAACTACATGGTGAGCTCTTAATTAAGGCTGTAAACTTATACAAGACACACCAGAAAGGTTTTTATCAAAGGCGAAATTGTGAAATTAAACAAATTTTTAAGTTTTCAAGTTTAAATTAAATTACATAAATTAACAAACAAACAAATAAATCTCCTTTTTGATTCAAGTCAAGTTTAAGAGAACTCCAGTTGATAATAAAGAGCTGTAAACGTCTGAGTTATCAAATCAAATCATAAAAATCTTTATAACATGAGAAGCTGTTTATTTTTTTGTGTGTTATGGATTGATGGTGATAATATATTAAATATGTTTTGACATGAACCCATCATGCATGACGCGAAAAAATATTGAGCCCTTTAACCTGAAAAATATTAGATAAGAATGGAAGAGCTAAAATATCGCCAGAACAATATGATATCAAGATTTAAAATGTGTTATACTTAAGAGATAACATCTTTAAAAAATTGTTAAAGTAAATATGACACAATCTGTCACATACTTTAAAATCCTATGTCTTCAAAAACGATGAATTTCAACATTTCCATCAATAAAATTATGAAATTCAACCAAAGAAAGTAATATATGTTTTAAAAATCTTAATAATTTCAAACTGGTTGAATTTAAGAGAATTATGACGGTTAAGAGCTAACAGTAAACATAAATCAAGAATTATAACATTATTTAAAATGTTAATTAAATCAGTAGTGCAAATATTTTTAATCACAAGATTATAATGCTGCATAGTAAAGCTCATGTCAAAAAGTTTTCAAAATTTTAATTTATAGATGGAAAATTTGTTAAAAAGTATCAATAAAATGCAAAAATAAATGAACTGTAATTTTTCAAGTGAAACAAAATATTTCAAACATAAATGAATTTTGAGTTTATGTGACTTGTAAATATTTAAAACATGAAAATTGAAATAAAATTGATGTTTTAAATCAAAAATCATGATATAAAATAGGAAATCCTGATGCTCTTATAAATAAACTTATTTTATGAATCGGATATTTATAAGGAAAATCGAAAAATAAATTTAAACATAGTGCTATGGATAGTCTTCCTGTCTTTAGTCCTCATTAACATAAATAGGTAACAGTTTAAATAAATTCACAGACTGATGACGTGTGTAAATAGTATAGTAACTGGTATCAAGTCAACTACCGAGATGGTTAAAACAATATCGGTGAAAACTGCAGAATTGTCAAAGCCAGTGCTGACCACGCTTTTAAAGGTTCCTTTTTTCAACGTTTCAAATCAATATTGATGTCTAAACTTCGAAGCAGTGTGGAGTATCTCAGAAGAAACTTTCAAAAATGAAAACCTGGAACATAATATATAAAATTTATTTATTTGTTAAAGATGAGATTTAAAATATTGTGTTTCCAAATTAAAAGTGAACTATCTTGTTATTCAATAATAAAGTAAACTATGTGAAAACTCCTTTTGGTTTAAAGCGTATGTTTGTGTTATTTAGTATCCATCGAAAATCTTCCTTTTTATAATGAGACATTCAACTTTATCCTCAATATAAAAAAGATAATTTTACACTTCTAACTAATTTTAATTTTTCACCTATATGTGATAAATAAACAAATTTTTACACTTACTAACGATACGATTAACTTAGATATAAAAGGGTTTGCATGTTGTTCGACGGTAAAATATTCTAAAATTTATATATAATGTCTTCAAAACTGTGATTAATTGGTGCTTTGAATTCACACATTTCAACGAAACATTTCTATCGTTCATTTCATTCAAACGTTTCTCGAATGTCCCTTTTTTACAGTCACATTTGATAATGAGTTAATTTTTAAAATCGACGTTAAGTAATTGATATAATAATTGATAAAATTAATCGTATAATTTCTGCTACATATATTATATGGAATCTTTTAAAATTATGTTCATATTTTTTGGTTTTGTTTGGTGTCCAAATGACGGCCTACGTTTAAACTTTAACTTTTTCATGCAAAACTAAACACGCCTCTTTACATCATTTTAAATAAGAAAAGTTAAAGTGAAAATTTCCCAATTTTTCATTTGAATAAACTTACTTCACATGAATAGAACATTGAGATATCACCAAAATTGTCAAAAGTTCACTATTATCGGTTAATGCGGAATTTCTGTTAAACTAGTCAAAATTTTCAAATTATTTATTGTCGAAAATTTTAAATTCATATAGTTATAAATACTACTTTAAAACATGGAAACTGGTCGGTTAGTTTATTATTGCAAACAATTATGGCATTTACACAAATAATTCCACTTATTCATAGGAATCAATTTTTACAGCCTTAAGTTTACAATTAAGCATGGATTATAATTGTAAAATTATACCAAAAAACTGTTTTAAAAGGAAAATTTAAAGGGCGTTGACTGTTCCAATAAGTTAGATGTTTAAAAAAACACTCTGAAAAATAATCAATAAAAGTTGATAAATTTAGTCATCAAAGTTCAATAATATGATAATTAAATGTAAATTTAAGCCTTAAATTTATTCATCGAATGTCAAAAATATTTTGAAAAATGCCATATATTTCCTAATATTAGAGAATCAAAAATATATTTCATGTTTTTTTAATTATTGGGGAAATAATTGATGATATATAATTTATGAGGATATAGATAATTATCTTCCTCTCGAGTTTGAATTAAAAGTTGATAAAGAATAATCATATCAGACAAATTTATATATAAATTAGAAAATAGAAAAATTATGAACTTTCAATTAATCGTAGACAAGAAAATTGGTTTTATTTTTAACACTGTTTTGATATCTTTGCTTATTCATGAGATGGATACTCAAGTAGATGTATGATCAGGTAATAACTGACTTTACGTTTTAACAAATAGGCACGTGCCAATTAACTTTACAATAAATATATGTATCTATTTCCTGTTGTAAGTGGCATTGATTGAAAAATAAAAGAGAAAAATAAGCATTTGTGTGTTGTTATGTAAAATACTTAACATTCATATATATTTATTCCTGGATTTTAATTCAAGTATTATCCGCAGGTTGAGTTTATGTTCATAAGAGCAGGATCCGAAACGGAAAAATATGCTTAAATGGTTAAATAATTATTTAAGCAAGTAAAAATATTATCAGGGAAGAAAAAGAGTAAATTTTGAGTTGTGATTAAAATTATGGCTGTATACGCTGTGTTACAAAGTTTATGTGGGAAAAATCATAATACTATGATTTGAGCTTAATTTCATTGCTAAAAGCATGTATGGTAAACGTGGTTAACTGTTGAAGCTCGTACGAAAATAGTTTTGTTTAAATATGCCATGAAACGTTGAATGAGTATCATTTAAAGATTCTAAATTACCTCTAAAATCGCCCTATCGTAAATCTGCTAACAGTGTGGAAATCAAGCTTATGTGGATGTCAACATACGACCTGCAAACAAAAACTAAATATCACGATATTTATAATAAAGATGTAAAAGGTTTGTTAAGAGCAAGAAAATTGCAGATCCAACAAAATAGCCTCATAAATCAAAAAACACATTTTTATTCGGTGTAAATAGAGTTTGAGTCTATTCATCGAAAAATTCCGACTATATGGCAAAACTATTTGAAAATAGACGGATTTTTATCGTATATGCGGCATTTTTTATGAAAATGAATATTTTAAGACATGAAGTAACCGATTTGTAGCATAGATTGCGTTAAGAACCTGATTCTTATAAAAACATGAATTTTACTCATTGTCCTTTTATTGCTCTTAAAATTATTATTTTTCCTTAAAGTTCTTATTTGACGTTAAAATTTATGAAGAAAGCCGAAGTATGGAGAATAAAGTCTAGTCGGCTCAATACTATTGTGAGAGTTCCCGATTCTATCGGTCCTTGTAACTGTTCTAATTTCGTATAAAAATATTAAATCTGAACTAAATCACACAAGTTAAACAGTTTTTATTTGATTTATTTCGATAGTCTTTGAAACATGGTGAAGTGTCAATTACGTCAATATATATCTATGTGAAAAAGAGAAAGTTTAGTTTTATGACACCTTGAAAACTTTCTTGTCATGTATAGAGTTGTTGATGAGAGAAAAAAAAGAAACTCTTCTGAATGAAATAAGGCTTATTTCAACAGTGCACATGTAATAATCTAGGATGGTAAAAACCTCAGCTTGATATTCAACAGAGACTGCGTTAATATAAGAGGAGAACAATGGGTTTGAGAATGTTGGTTGGATAATTTCAACGTTAAGGTTTGACTTACGAGTTACAAAAAATATTATGAGTCGAAATTTCATCGAATATTCAGAATTTAGACGATCCTCAGAAAACGAAAAAAGACGTAAGTCGTGTCAACAAAATAACTAAACCATGTAAACATTGATCTTACTACACCGAAATGACAAACTGTAACCAATATAAGCAATTAATGATCAACTGCAGTCAAAGGTATATTTCTGAAATAAGTGATTGTATTATTTGAATTTATAAAAATAGGAATGACTATTCATTCATTTTGAGTGGGAAAGAAAAATGATTCTGTTCCCGTTCTGAGGTTGGTGGACGAAGAAACCTGCAGAACGTATCACTTCCCCAAGATAAAATTTTGTTCGTAATTCATGTATTCACAAAGATAATTTTATGTTAAAGTATCTGTTAAGAATTTATTTAAACGAGAATCTAATGTCACCTTTTTGAATTTAAATGAGTGTATTTCTTCTTCAGAAATTTTGACTTAAGAAGTGCCGTGTAACGAAAAAAGTAAATGAATAGTTAATCAATCGCAATCATTAAAATTAATTTGAATATTTTAAATGTGTTTAGTGACGAAGAACAGTTGAAAAGATATACTACATTGATAACTAGACACTAATTTATGATATAATGGTAGATTTAAAAAATAAACTCCTAGAGAAAATGGGCAAAATCAAGAAATGTATTTTCATAGATTGTGAATCTAATTCTGAACTAATTTTCATCGTTCTACTATGTGAGATAGTCAATATTTTTTGGGGAAGATATGCCAAAAACCACTTTAAAACCCTCCATTTGCCGAATGCCAATCAAGATTGTATTCATATGTTCATAAAATTCAACTTCGAACATGTTGATTTTGATACTACTTTTGTTCACGCCGCCTAGTTAATACTCAATTAATAAATTAAATAAGCAAAAATAATAGCTTTGATACAAATATTTTGGATTTCTATAACAATAATAAATAAAATGCTGTCTTTTTAAGAGTATTTGTATAATGCAAGCCAAAACTCAAATATCTCTCCTCATGGTAAAATAAAAATGAGTGAAAAGAAGACAATTATGACCATTTGTTTTTCGTTTTCATCCGGGCAGAACTGAATCATTACTATTCAAAGGAAATTATTACAATGGCAAATTGAATCTCACACGAATTATTTCTTAAAACAACATTAAAAATGATATTTGAAAATTTTGATAAAAAACATACCAAGAAATATAACCGAATTTTAGAGTTTTAACTAATGTTGATCCAGGTATTAAAATAACGTTAGATGGTTGGAGTGGTTCAAATAATTCGGGATTGGGTTTCAAAATGATGATTTTATTCATGAAGATATGGTTTATATTTAACCGGGACTAAAACGTAAATACAAAAGTACGAATTATCAAATGTAATATTAATTATTATAAAAATGAGAAAAGAAACGACAATTGAATATTTAAAATCAGGTATTGATGAATTTGGAATAAGAAATAATGTTTCGCAATAAGGTTAAAAAGTGCTTTTTAATATAATAGCTTTCTACTTATTTAAATTAATATTATATTTTTTGATGATCATATATTCAAGAATAATTTAAAATTTCAAAGGTTTTAATTCGTTTATACTTTTTAATAAATAGCTCTGACTAAAAATTCATCAATGTTTATGAAATTTTCTACCTTGACACTGTGCCATGTGAAACACATAATTTCAAAGGCATTTAAACACAGAGATGAAATCACTCTCAAATCTAATAAAAGACGTTTAAATTAGTTATTAATTTTGTAGTAATTTTTTATTGACTTTTAGCATAATTTGAGGGATGAAAAATAATCTTGTTTTGAGGTAAAAATATATGCTGTGCACGAGCGACAATTAGAAAACATATTTTATTTCAAACGGTCTATCTCGTGCAAAGATTAAGAATTTGTAAATCTTTATACCAACAGTTTGCATGATTTTAGAATTGCCAAATATTTTAAAAAGTGATTTATAAATTTGTCTGCAAGATTTTAACAAAAAATATCAACAGTGTTTGAATGTTTAGTTTAGATGGTAAAATGGGTATTTATTTTGAATTGCTTGCTTTGCCGTGTTAATCACCAGCCTATCACACAGATACCGCCTATAATTCTAGTTCTTCTTAATTTTAGGTTTTTCGAATTGTCATACTTTTGTTAAAATGTATTTATTTCGGTGTTTATGTACTTTTGAGTAAATTCTATTTGCTCATTCCTCCTATGTAAATATTTCCTATTTTCTTCAAACTATGAACTTTTTACATTTACATGGAAAGATGGAGTGAAAAACCTTTTAGTTACATATTGAAAGCTCGATTAAAATTGAAATTCTTAAAAATTAATTCTATTTACTTAAGAAATCAAACAAAGTAATTAAACATTCAAATATTCTACCATTCTCATCTTTCAAAGCTATAACCTGCTTCAGATAAAGGGTCAATTTATATGTAAATTTGATTAATTTTGAAATTTTCATAAGGTATAAAATTAAAAAGATATTCTTGTTATTCTACATGAGTTCAGATGTGCATGTTCTGGCAGTTAGCTAGCACATGCGTAAACATTTTCAATGGAATAAAAAAATGAAATGTTACACCTGATTTTGGATAAATAAATTTTGAATTAAAATTAATTAAAAGTTCATAGGATTCACAAAAAATTGAACAAATAAAATAATTAACTCATTCAAATTGTGTTTTAATTATGATAAAATTCAGTTGTGAATGTTAAGACAGTTTGAATCTATATCGTCTACTCTATCATGCGTTCATATGTAGACATGTTTTAATAAAAATTTCATGACAGTTTTGACATATTAAGACGTCCGTGCATTGACTGCGAATTCAGCTTTTGTAGAATTCAAGTCTACTTATTTAAATGGACCCATTTGAGAAAATTCTCATAGATGATATAAATTTAGTCATAATGATACACAACAAACGTTAAAAATGCATATAAAAGCCAGTAATTAGGTTAGTTTTAAGAAATATGTAGCTACATATTCCACCATTGTTCAAAATTGTGATAGGAAACAATAAATATTGAGTCGATTTAGTCGCAAACGATAAACTTAGTTTTGATATTTAAAATTATATACTTAAATAATTTCGTGTAATTAATTTGGTGAATGTACGGTTAAGCTTAAATTGTCCGTATGAGCGATAAATAAGTCAATTATCTACTGATAAAATAATGGAAATAGTAGTCTTCGCGGTGAATGTAATATTAAATTTTGTATTTTATTTCGACGTCGTATTGACTGGTAAACTCGAAAAGTACAACAGTGTAAATAAATACTCAGAAATAGAAGGATGGGAGAATTTATATATGAAACTTCGAAATAAAGATAGATTCTTAATGTTATGAAAACTGAGTAATATGGACAATCCGCCGAAAAACTAGCCAATAATGTGACAGATTTTTAATTCTAAATCAAATTAATGCTTATGGAAATGACTTATGAAAATCAAATTTTTTTAAAAATAGACGAGATAATTTGAACGTTAAAACCTCATAAAAACGCGACTGTTCATGTAAAGCTGCATATTTGTGATATATGGATGCAAGGAAGTTATTTTGACTTCTTAAGTACAGTAATTCATAGGAGGAACATTTACACTGCAGCTGTAACCTTTGGTATATCCTGTACCCTAACATCATCAGCAGAATGCGTTTTATGAATATTTACATCAGTTCTCTTTTCATTCAATTCCAACGCCTTAAGGCATGCTGAAAGGTTTTAAAAAGTTACTTAGTTGAAATTTAGATCATGCTATTCACATATATCTGTGTTTTAGACCTCGTCTGCCGCGCTTGCTCTAATATTCATTGGCATTTACTTTCATAAAGGTCAATGTGTGATACATGCATATATTGTAAAGATTTGCAGATCTCAGCTTTATTTTTATGAGGTACTCAATGAAATCCTTGATTTATAATTCCTCAAAAAGTCAAAAAATCTTGATTAAGTTAATCCACTCGTTTTTTCATCGTTCGATATGAATCCATTCTTTGCGGTTATGCGGCTTAATAATAGCGCTGTCATAAATGGGTTTTTTGTATCATTCAATTATACTAAATCTTTATTTTGAATCTAATTGAGGTTTTAACTTCTTTAAGAGAGTAATAATAAAATAATTCAATTATGCTACTGCTTTTCATGCATTTTTGGGAGTACATTTTCCGTCAAATTATGCTACACCAAAAGTGTTATTTTGTAATTTACGCTCTAAGAAGTACTCAATTATCACATGACTATTTTTATGTGGGTGTATCTTAGAAAATAAAAATATCATTTAAAATAAAATGTGATGAGTGAAATTCATCAAAATACAAGCCACTGTGAAATAGCTCATTATTTATGACCTTAGCCCAAATCAAAAATACTTAACAGACGGTTATGATGTGATGAGTTCGTGTCTATGTAATTTTCCTATTTATAAAATAAATAACCGACTGTGTAACGATTGAAGTAGACCTATCATGCCACTTATCTGATCGTCATTCAAAAAAAAGAAGTGAATATTGTGAGATTAGTGCCAGTAATAATTGTAATAAACGAATATTTGAAATTTGACCATTACTTATGACGTTCGTATATTCTCGTTATAATGGATATTACAAATTTCATAAATATAACTATTTTGTCGACTCTTATTTTTTAAATGTGTCTATGCATTAGTATTGACCCCAATGAGTGATGAAAAGATAAATAGTATCTTACATCATTTAAAGTCATGTATTTTGATAACCAATTTGATGATTTTTTAAACTATTTAAGAATTTTTGCCACATTTCGAATATTTAGAAAATAAAAACCATGAAGGATCAATCTAATTTAGAGTTTCATGAAGCGATCATAAAAAAAATTATCTAAATATAAATCCTATAACAAGCGCTGAAATTGAACTGTTTACAACTATATCATATTGCTAAAAATTTTATATTTACATTGCATTGCGCACTCTGTGAAGACAAATTGATCCAATGCAAATCTTCAATTTTTTAATTTAATAATAAGATAAAAATAAAATTTTAAACGTTACGTAAGCCTAAACCAGAAAATTTAAATGATATCAATCATAAGCTCAAACGAAATGAAACAATGACGAAAGTTGACGACAGCAGTATCGTGAGGGTTCCTTTATCGTCACAAGATAGATTGTTTTGTTCGATCAAACCCGAATAAAAAAAGTATTGAAGTGTTTTTACCAATTTATAAGCGATGCCAATATAGGGTACACTAAGTAAAAAAGCAAACAATAAAATTTACAAAACAATAAATTCTGGGATAATGGACAGTTTATATAACTTTACATTTCAAGAAAGACGAATGAAGCGTGATATAAAACCAGGACATAAAGAAGAAACTTATCACCATTATAATATTTCAAACAAATGTGCATATCTGGGCAATTTTATAGAGTTTTGCAGTTAAGACTAATTTAGATAACCACAATTTTTAGATATTTTCTAAGCAGATTAAACGCTTCAATCCAAAAGAAAGGAGAATACAAGATGATGAGAGATGAAATGTTTCGGGCATGCGTAAACACAAACAATCATGGTATAATTTAATATCTAAAGCATAATCCCCTTATGTTTTTCATTATCGAAACGCCGATTTTAACCATTAATTTTCTTATTTTTACTTTTTAATAATTGTCCTGATGAAAACATAAAATATAGATTTATAAAAACAAATTACATGTGTATTTTATAACGTTTTGATATTTTCCACACTAATCTGATAAAAGAGAGCATTTTGTAAAAGGTAAATGACTTGAAAATTTATGATGGTATAAAGACAAAAACAAGATGAACTATTGATTTTTGGTTTATTACATGAGACAGTTTACGGTAACTATTAATTCCACACAACATCTCAATGGAATTTCTTTTTGCTTCTTTTCATTTGCTTATCCAATAAGCAATCGTGTACGTTTTCGCAGATCGTTCTAACGAGTTTGTATTAGGATAAAAACTCAACCCAATTGATCGTTATAAAGTCAATCTAACAGTGTAAAGATATGTGGTAACTTCACTAAAATAAATCTGTGAGTAAGGTAGATCTTGCACAGATCTAAATTTATGAAGAATTTTATCGGTAAACTTGCACCCATGATTTTACATGATCCTAAAATTCACAGTAGAATTGATTTTAATCATAGCAATATAATTTTGATTTAATTTACGAGAAGATCCAGCATCATTTGTAAACCTATAATCGGTATAATATGTCAAATATACCAATCCGAGATCGTTTTCGAAAAAGTTTATAAATGTATGGAAACTTTTGATATATCCGAATAAATGCGAATTGTATAACGCACAGGCGTGATCATCATTAAATATATGGCGTAAAAATATTGAAATTGGAAGTTTTCAATTTTTTTATGAATACCTCTATAATTACTTAATTTTTATCAAAATAAAATCTTTCTTTTGATTAAAACTTCATGTGGTAATTTTTCAAATAACAATTTTATCCTTCGACAATCAAATTATTAATGTCATATCAATATATATATCAACATAATTTATATAATAAAACAGTCAAAAGTTGGTAATATAGTTCTCATTGCACATTGAAAGAGTTTTCAATCATGACAATCTCATGTTTTTGGGTATAAATATAAGTCAACGAACCTTCAGCATAATACTCCGCGCTGTTGAAACAAGCGAAATATCAAAGAGTTATTACATTTTGATTATTTATGGGAATCATAATTCACGTTGATTATTTGGTTAAAGCACAAAAAGCTATTCAATGGTCGAAAATAAATTGAGCAAAAATATAATCATACTTTGAATTTAAAACTTTCTGTTGGAAAGAGAGTCAATTCATTGGTTCAAATATTAAATTAATAAATTATTTGATTATTGAGATTGATAATATTAAGAATCAGTATTTAGTTCTTCCTACTACGACTTATCTTTTAACAATCCTTTCTGATTGAAAAATTCAACCTAAATTAATATCATGACATCAGATATTTTAAATTGCTGTAACAACAGTAAACTATGCTAAATATCCCTCAGATTATGCATGCACTACCAAAGTTTAAGCTATTTAAAATAGATTAAATCGATACGAATATCTGTAGACGTAAAATGTATGTAAGTTGGCTAGACATAGATTTGTCCAATTCGAGTAGTAAAAATGAAATTTTGGGATGTGAATCACCTTTAAAATACTTAAGAAATGAAATTGTGTCCAAAGTAATGCCCATTAACACGCGTTTGATAATTTTTAAGTAGGAAGTTGAATTCACGAGAAATCGGAATAACCAATACAGTTGGATGACATGCGTACATTGATTTTCATTAAATATACATTTCAATACACTTACGTAAAGTAACCATCAATGACTCATTTAATTTGCTTTATAATATTTTTCAAAAATCAGATTCTTTATCACTTACAAACCTCATATTTCACCTAATTTTAGGATATTCTAATATTACTTAATTTTACAAATAAAATTGAAATTTATTTTCTTATTTTAAAGTTTTGTGAATATTTAAACGAACAAAAAATTTAAGAGTTTAGTCAACGATAAATACGAATGGTTTAAATTGTCATCTGATTGATTGGTTGATATTAATGAATATTCACTTAATTTTAACTCTGGCGTGTTTAGTAAAATAAATAGGTGTCTTTTTTGATTATTCGCCATTTTAAATTTTTTCCAATCACTTAAATATAACCATTTTATACGAAAAATAATCTATTTGCGCATTTCAATCTGGATATTGATTTTTATCCTAAATTTTTTCAAAATGTAGTGGACCAAAAGTTTCGGCTAACTTCGTTAAAAATATAAGTTTCGGAAATGGTCCACTCCGCTATCTGGAACAGTCACCAAAAGCCATTTGGAAGAGGTTCAAGGAAATGGTTGAATGTTTAAGATAATATTTAGCACAATTTGTTCGAATAATCACGGAATGATTAGAAAGTACGATCTTTATATTTGCCGTCAATGTTTTCGTGAAAACGCTAAATCTATCGGATTTATAAAAGTAATTTTTCCCTTTTATTTAGTACAATTAAGAAGAAGGAACATCTCGGTCACATATATTTAACTTGATGTTTCTAACTTTATCTGTTCTTTTTTAAAGTATTTTAAAAATTCTTTTTTATATCATTTCGCAATTTTGGACATTTTAATGATTTTTTGTTTTTTCCATCCTTTCTTTATTGTTTTTAGCTTCACTTATAGCCGTTGCAAACTTATTCTAGTTTTAAGTAAACTAACTTTTTAATAAATTTCGGTTTGAATGTTTTTTTCACATTTTCGATATCATTTAGAAACTGATCTCGCCAATTTACTGTTGTTATTATTTATCGTGATTGATAAGCGTAACTTCGATACTTTTCAAACTACATTTATTATCGATTCAAATATCCACACACTTTTAATAATTTCCTTACCTATTAAAAAATATCTAGTTGATGTTAATAAACGTCCTTTTATTTGCTCTTGTTTAATTTTTCTTTTTCATTATTTTATGAAATGCTTAAATGAAATTTTATTCATGGGTTTCACTCCTCTTAATTAAATTGTTGAGTATACGTTGGCTCTGTTCATTTATTTGTGATTGATGTAACCATTAAAATACCATTAGTTCAATTATCATTTTCATGAAAATCATTTTATGAATGATTTGGCTGTTATGAAATCTAGTCAACCAGAATAGAATGGTTTATATATCTGTCAAATCATTGTCAATAGAGAACATTTGTAGTGTTTACATGTAACTTAAATTTTATGTAAATCCATTCAATCAAATAAGTTCAGAATGTAGCTAAATGACAAGCCATCGAGAAATTGATATGATAATAAAACATGATCCTTATCAATTCTTGAGTATATATTCGTGAAATAATCTTTCATTTACGAATGAGAAATCAGAATTTATATAACTTTGAAAGCGGAGAATTAAGACACCGAAATTTTTAATCCGCAAAGCTTCACTATTCCAACAGTGTTTAATGACATAAGATTGCTTTTAAATGTTTATTTCCTTCTATTTTTAAATATATTTTGTTGTGTGCACAATATTATATCTCGTTTGATATATTTTAAAAATCATGATTTTTCCTCTCCTCAGTTGCTTAATACAGGTTAACGTGTCAAATTTATCTCCATAAATTGTAAGTATTTTTTAATTATTCAAAATAAATTACATTAATATTTGTTTTAAATCTGAGCTTCTTTGAATTTTCGTATGATCGATCATATCAATGAATAGTCATATTCTCTCATATAGTGATGTTTTCGTGATCTCACTCCATTTATAATTCAAAAATTTCAAAGTGAATAAGAGAAGGGTCGCGTTGTTTTTCATTTGGTAATTTTTCAATAAGTTAAAATTATGCAAAAATCGAACAGTTAAACTTTTTAGTCTTCAGAACAACAAACCGCGAAAAAAGTTTTAACATGAATACACAAGTTTATAAAACATTAGAAATTTTGATTAACTGCATTTTGGCATCATTATATTCTGTAAAAAATTAAGCACAATCATCTATTTGAAAATAATTGTGAGAGATAGATCGTTTTTATGATATTTGGCGTGCACTTTGTCGTTGAAGTTGGTATATTTCTTAAAATTTTATGATTTCTTAACATTATACACTTAAAATTTTTTTATTATATATTTTTACTTTTCGTCCATTTCTCTATCTTATTTTCAACTCAAGCATTTTTAAAAATTTTGAAAACCTTTCAATATTATTCATTACAGAAAATATCTTAAAATCTTCAGAGGTTCATTTTACATGTAAACTTTACGTTTACATAAAAAGCGCTCAAATTTCAAATGTTTATTTTTTTTATTTTTGCAGTTCAGACAAATCTTCTCTCCAATAATATTTATAAGAAGAAATATTTACACCAGAAAGAATTTGTTGTCTTAATCTTTGATACTCGTATCCATGGAAAGAGAATTTAACAGTTTTTAGAATTGTTTTCTTATGATTGGTATCGTCATGAAAACATTTTATGTAAAAAATTTTATCCGGTGAATAAAATTCTAATTATTTAATTCTGAATAAATTTCCAAAACTTCGCTTGCAGATATGATTCCCACTCAATCAGAATCGTTCAACTAGAAGACTTGTTGATTTCGAAAGCTTTGTTTAAGTTAATGGTTTAATTAGAACAGTGACAATTTGATGTCCACTTGTAATTGTGGAAGTGGAGAAAAATTGTGAAAACGAAGTCCATAAGAGGCGATCGTGTCGATTATTTTTTGAAATAAAGATAATAATGATGGAATATTGAAAGTTTTGCAATCATATTGGAGCACTGAAACTAAAAAGTCAATCGTGTCAATTAATATTTTGTGTCAGCCGTTTGTATATAGAGATTGATGGACGTCATACAACTAAGGAGTATGCCAAAGGTAGGCTAACAAACTTAAAAAGATGAACATAGTCAATAATTTATCCATACCATTACCATAGAGCACTCAAACACCAATAAAATTTGATACAATTTTCTCAAAAGTTAAGTGATTCACTGCATTGATAGAGAGAACAAATGATAGGTGATGGTATTATACATTGATAAGAAAAATACTGAAAGTATTTATATTCATAAAAATTTCAATATAATTTGTTCACGAATTCATGAAAATGTATATTCTAATACCTCTTATTGTTATTTTGCAATATGTTTTATTGGAGGATCTCAAGAAATTTGTTGTTAATTTTTAAGTCGCACATTCTTCCGAATCTTAACAATAAAACTCGTTGTATTTATTTTCCTCTGATATTTACCTTTCTTTGATTGAATATGTAATTTTCACTTCATACGCTATTTCATATTTACTTAAGGAATCTTGTGATAACCAAACCTTTCTTTTTGGTAATTTTCTCATAAAATTATAAGATTAAATAATTTCTGCACAGATTCAACGTTTTAAGGAAGAAAAATTTTCAACTTTGAACTATTGGCATTTTAAACACTTTTTCGTAGATTCACCAAATTAAAATGAGTTTCTTTCGCTATTAAATAGAAATAGAGGCACTTCTGAAATTATTTGTTTCAATTAAAAATTCATTTAGTTAAGTCAAAAATTCTTGAAAACTACTGAATAGGTTTACTCGCAATAAACGTCAACATTTTCCAATGGAGAAAGGTTAAATTTTAAACTTAGATGAATTTCAAGCACTTTACAAGAATTGCTAGTTAATTACACCATTTATAAAAGGTTCTATGTGATACCACAGCTTTCGCGTGAGTATTTTGCAAAATATTTGATATAATATATGAGTAAATTTTTGTAGTTTTATGAACAAAATACATAGCTTTTTACATCAATCTGAATGTTTAAATATTGTAAAACATTTGTGATTTTTTGCTAAAAATATTTTAACGTCGTTTTAAAAATTAAGTCAGAAAATTTTGTGGTAGATTATTTTAAAATTAAGCAAGTATTTTATTATTTAAAGTGCGATTTCTACATATGTTTGAGTACATTAAAAAAGATTCGAATATAAAATTCAATCATAGGTAAGCATTTCAAAATCGAATGAAATTTCTATTGTTTTCACAATAATCAATTTATGCTAAGATATGAGTTCTTTTAAGATGTATAACGCCTAATATACAAAACTCAATATAATGGGCACTGCTGTTGATTTAAATAATAATTCAGTTGTCAAATTTCAGCGAGAACTCTATTCAATAATTTGATAAAATACGTATACTATTCATTAGTTACTCATGATAAAGAATTATGACATAGGCAAGAGTAAACAGTAACCATATTCAAGTTTTATGCAAAAAAACGAGCAAGCTCAGTGAGTTTGAATAGTATATATTTTTAAAGAAAATATGGCAACTTTATTTTTTCATTTGATATGCAAACTATTTATTGGTCTACGAGTAGCAAGGGTTCAAGTCTAAATTCATAAGATAAGTCAAAACTCGTTACAAAATATTCAATTTTAAAATGATAAATGTAAGAAGATGGTGCAACAGGGATAATTTCAGCTATTTGCACAAAGAATTCTTCATTGCATGAAATTTTAATGTTAAAACGTATAGTTGATTGTTAAAAGAACAAAATATTAAGTTTAGGCATACAAAATGATAAAAACACGATTACGGTTAATAACAATCACAACTACGTTGATGAGAGTTTAATTCTATCACACGAAAAAAATTTAAAGCTCTTAAACTCGATTAGTTTTAGAGACGTTGAAAATATTTAAAATATTGTAAAGGCGAAATTTACAATTTAAAATTTAAGATTACTTTAACAATTGGAGCTGGTTCTCTGAATCGGGATTCAAGTAATCGTCTTCTCTTGATCCCCATAAATAGAGTGGCCATCGTTTTCTGGCGAGTTCACTCTTACTTGTGAAGCAATTATCCATTCAATTAGGAATAAGATTGAACTTTATCTGATACTCTGGTAGAATTCGGGTTAAACAAAGACATGTGGTAGTTTTTGAGTTTATAATTTTGCCAAAACGCGCCTTACTCTTAACGACCAAATATTGCACCCACAGCTTATGACAGATGGCTGGAAGCCAAACCACCAATTATAAAGAGAAAAACGACTTTTGCGATAAGTACATGTGAGGCTTTTTTCACTTTGATAGTTACAACATGATAAATTCATACTTTACAATGAAAGGTTTATTTAAAGAATGTTTGATTTGTTTTCCAGACTTTTCAGTCCTTATTTGAGCTTCTGCGACAGTTTTGGTTCGTTATTTCTTCTCTGTTCGGTTTTTAGGTTTGTATTGAAATAAAAAATGAAGAAAGGTCGAGCTAAACGACTTTTCGGCTGTAACATTCAATGGTTGACAGCCGGTGTGGCTTTCAAGCGCTGTTTTATTATTTTTTCTTGTCTTTGGATTCTTATAAATTCTGGCAATTTTACAAATCGAGAAAGATCACGCTTCGGCTGAATCTATTTTCCAATTCCATATCGCCTCTTATTTTCATCAATTAATTGATGCTTATTCTTTAACATGTTATTTTGGAGTGTTGTCTGAGTAAACCTAATTAGGCGATTGCTAAGTATTAATTCTCTTAATTGTCAAGGATTATGTAGTAAATATGAATGCTAAAACGAAGAAATAATAAATACGAAGAGAGAATATATCCAAAAGCCTTCGATATCTTATAATATATTTATATTTAACCTTCATTTATAATTTTTTTTATTCATTGCATTAAAAATTTACTTTTTAATGTATGAGGCACCCTCACGTGAATTGCTGCCATTTTGGGTTAATATTCGTTTCTAATTTGAATTTTAAACATAAGCGGATATAAACGATCAATTTATAACAAGGGTATTAATCCATTTAATATCTTATGTAAAATTAGAATTTTTAATAATTATTATACCTTTATGCTCTTCAATTAAATATAATTATAAGTATTTTAATTTATCAATGATCGATTGGAATTTTTTTCTCTTGGAGATAAAAATGTAATCGCAACCAATCTTTGCAAACAATTATTAAATTAATTCGAAGGTTAGAATCGCCCTCTGAAGATATCTCTATGAGTCATCTTTTAAAATATTATGCTAAGGTTCATATTTTTTAATTCATTGCGGTGATTTATCCTATTATTTCATGAATTGTTTAAATATTCCCACGTGCTAATACGTTACCTAAAATCTATCCTGTTAATCGTGTATGATATCTCGTTTATCAATTTTAAATGATAATCTGAGAATTTGTTCTTTCCTTCTAGATGGGAAGAATTGAGTATATAATTCATGGAACATCGGTTTAAATGGGCGGCTCTTGTTTATTCTCAAAGATTAGTATTTTCACATTTTTGGATCATTTAAAATGATGCTAATGATTCAACGCTTAAGAAAAGTTTGATAATTCTTTTTGAATGAATATTAAACCATTGGTCGAAGTGAGTCATGAGTCTTATGATTTTACATTTCCCCTTAATATATTTTATTTGAAGAACAAATCAGGGGAATAAAAAAATGGTATTGATCTTGCGTTAAATCAACCTATTTTAGAGTCGTCTTTTGCTTATAGCTACGATCCAACTGGTAAAATTAATGAAGTTTTGTTGTGTTTTTCCACATTTATGATCAAATATTTAATCTTCTCATAATCATAAAGCTTCTGAAAGTTAATTTCATAATTTGGTATCCATTCATGGCTTGTACCTCAAAGATTTGAAAACCAGTATTTTAACAATTTTTTAAAAGATTTATAAGGCCTATACAAGAATAAAATGATATATTAGTTGTTTAAAATAGATAACCACGAATTTAATTTTCGTTTACATTTATAATTCTAACATTTTCATTCTTAGATTTATGACAAACATTTTGTCGATAATCTTTTTATTAACATATTTTTTTAATGGTTTATATTAAAGCAATTTTTATGAATTATTTAGCTTTTTTTCGTATTAAACTGAAAATTTTCCTTACGAAAATTATATTTAAACGAATTGTTGATTCAGTATTTTTACACGTGTTTCATAATATCCGTATGGGTAATTTTTCATAAACCGAATATATTTAAATCTTTTTGAAAATATGTTTTTATTCATTGATAAATATTTTTGAGATTTTCAAGAATCATTGCAAACGAATCCCTATGTAAAGGAGCTATTAAGAATATAATTTAGTTTATGAATATGAAAGGATTTATATGGATGTCCAGTCTGACTCCTTTTTTTAAAGCATCCTATGTTTTGTATCAATACTTCCAGATCATATCTTTACTTGTTATCTCGTACTTTCAACATCAGTTAGAAATATCCAAAATTTATTTTCAGCTATGATGGTCTTTAAAAAACGTCTGAGATATGAAAAACTGTCTTTATACTTTGTATTTTTTGTTTTTATGTGTCTGTCTCCTTAATTTAAATTTAGAACCCTTTTTTTACTTATATCAAATTGTCCCTTTTTAAGATTGAATTATATTCAAATAAATATGGCTTATGACAAAAAATTTTGTTTATCATCTCCACCAGTTCACAACCACAAAACCTCGTCAAATCCCAAATATAACTTTTGTAAATAATTTTTTCAAAGTTCTTAATAAGTAAAATAATTCTAAATGAAAACAAAAAAAATTAACCTTTGATAGATATTACGTTAATTCACATATTCACTGTTCGTTACATATATATCAAAATTGAATGAACATTTTTTCCGTGATTTTCTATTCTTTGTTGATTAAATTTTCTTTTCATTCAGTTACTTGATGTTCTTTGGCGTTTATAAAAATTATACCTTTATAACATTCTCTTTGGTATTTTCATAATTAACTTTATGAAGATTTAAAATCACCAAAATTCTTCAAAAGATTATGAGTCACTTTAATTTTACACAATGACTTTACGTTTTCTCCCGCTCGATACATTGATGTTTATTCAACATTTAATTATTTGTTTTATTTATTTATCCTTTTGCTTAAATTATTTTTCAATGTAAAAAATAGTTTTAAAGTTATAGACCTTCTGATCTCAAAATAATTTTCTTTAAAATTTAGACAATCGTTATTGAGTGTATTTTCCCGACAGAATATAAATGTTTTACAAAGATGAGTTTAAAAGATGAATTTTTCACGTATAATTTTAATAAATACAATATGATGTAGATCCAACACACTTGCAATAAAAATTGAATCTTCGTATACATACCTTTATAAAAACATGTTTCAGAATGAAAATCTTTTGTTAAATGAAAAATTGAAAGTATTTTATTTCACATGAATTACCTTTAGGATAGTTTATATCAGTTAATATATCACATAACTTTTTTTTGATATTCCCTAATTTTGGTTGCTTTCCATAAGATATATCTACGCTAATGATTTTAAACATTTATTATTCGTTCAAAACACATATAAGAAGAGGATTTTATCAAATTTGGTTATTGATATTCCGATTTTAGTAATCAAATGTTTTTTATACAATTCATGAATTTGATATCTTATTTAAAATCCAAAATTAACACCTTTTGGAAGTTTTTCGAGTTATGTATTTTCCCCACATCATGTCCCAAGTGTCTCAAAATTGAATAATTTTTGACAAATTACTCTAAAACTACATTTCATAAATATAGTAAATGAATTTTTATTCTTAACTCGTCTAATTCCAAATTCCACTTTGCAGACTTTAAACTTTTGTTCAGACGACTGTTCAAATAATTTTGATAAAAATACACGGAAAAATTTAAAATCTAAATCGAACATATAATACTTAAATTATTGATTGATGAGTTAATGATATTGTGAATATAAAATAATAGCTTTTGTGGTCCATTAGCTGGCGACAACTAGATTGGTCACTATCACCATTCAGAATAAATTCAAAAGAATGGAAAGATTATTTATTTTTGTTTGACTTTGAACTAATTTGATGTTGTTTTGTCATTTTTTCATCATAATCGTGATCGTTTATATTTTAATACAACCATCTCTTTCTTTGAATATCGACGAGTTAATCTTTATGAGGTTATCATAAAGGAAATATCTAAATTTAGTAAGCACGAACCACGATATAAAATTTGAATTCTGCAATTTCAGCACAGCTGCGCGCGCAGTTGCTATCCAGTATAAAATAAACGAATTGATATAATTTATTTTCTGTTACAATGATTGAATATGCAGGTTCTTTTGATAGTTTTATAAACTAAAAAATTAATTTTCTATTTTTACTTTTGTAAATACTTGGGTAATTTCACGCAGATATTTAGGTAATCAAATTTTTGGGTCTAAACTTCAGAATTAAGTTTGTAAAATAATAAGAAAAATATTTATCGCTTCAAATTTTTGAAATTAATTTTGATCAAACAATATTTTTACGAAGAATGAGTTTAAATTTTTAACTCAGAAATTAAATATTTAAAAAATCTATACCTGGCAAAGCTTTAAAAGAACCAGAATTTTGGCAATACGAATCGGTCGAAATTCAAACGAGAAAACCCAAATTTATCCTTTCTACTTAT
Source organism: Neodontobutis hainanensis (assembly GCA_024349245.1). Classification (NCBI taxonomy): domain Eukaryota; kingdom Metazoa; phylum Chordata; class Actinopteri; order Gobiiformes; family Odontobutidae; genus Neodontobutis; species Neodontobutis hainanensis. The sequence goes on from JALDNG010000888.1 coordinate 23,771, forward strand.
CAGAGACTTCTCATCTGATACAAAATGTGTCAACCTCTTGTAATGAATTGGTTTATTACTAGACTTTGAGATTTTATGGCTTGATTGAAAAAAATCATTTTATTTTGAATATTAGATTCAGATTTGAGAGCCATGTTTCAAATACTAACCAAACCTAAGCTATTTAATTTGTCATTATAGTTGTACCTGAAAATTAAAACAGCCTAAAAATCTACGAATGGGTGAGATCGTTAATCACATGAGCAATACTACTCTTCTCAATTTAAGCATCAAGTTGATTGTCGGAATATAGTTTCACTCGCTTTTCTTCGAGTCATTTTGATCTCCGTAATTGCTGTTCTGGCTGGTAAGTTGGTTGCTCGAGCTTACAGGATGACTGTTTGTCGTTCTTAGCCTGGCCTTCTGACGCGCAAGGTCTATTAAACTGTCCCTTTGGCTGTGGATCGTGGTTTCTGCACTGACATAGCCAGTTATAATTCACTTTTTTGGTGCCAAATTAACAAGGAAGGTATCGTTAATATCGAATACTGGATACTTAGCAGTTGTTAAGACGAAAGGCCCATCAAATTTTATGTCCATTTATGATCCTTCCCGATTCAGACTTTGTACATAATCGCCAAAGTTATTATAAATTTCGTATTCTTTTTTGTCGTAAATTCTTTTAAGTTTACCCTGGGACGATTTAAGATGTTCATCGGTTACTTTGCAGATTTTTCGGATGCTGCGAACCATATCAATGACAAAACATGATACTTTCCCCTTTCTAACCGTGAAAATGTGAGCGGGGATAATTCGAGGTCAAAAGGCAATTTGATATTCTGGCTCAAAACTATTTTGTTTGGAGAGAAACGCGTCTAGTCTTTTTTAGCAGATTTTAGAGCATAAAGAACTAAGTCGAGTTTCTCATCCCAGTCGATGCCAAGTTCATTCACACAAGTTGTTAAAGTTCCTTCATACTCTTGTTAGCTCTTTCGAAAAGCCCGATTGTCAATGGATGGAAAGGAGTTGTTTTTAACTTATCAAAACCAAGAATTTTACACATGTGGTGAAATAATAGACTCTCAAACTGTGTGCCTTGGTCTGAAATGATCTTCGATGGAACCCCAAACCGACTAATTACACAAGAGAAGAGAGCCTTTGCCTCTAGTTCAGCAGCGTTGTTTGAGATTGCGATAGCTTCAAGCCTTTTGAATAACGGTCGATAAAAACATGTGATATAGCGATTTCTGTGCTTGGTTTGTGGTAATTGGCCTGTGAAATAAATGTGCCATGTCTCAAAATGACTTGAATTTGTAGAAGTATAAGAGGAGTTTATTGGATGAAATTCTTCTTTTTGCTGAGTTTAAATACCTGGCATTGGGTGACCTCTCGCTCCACGTCATTTGGCATTCCCTTCCAATAACATCTCCTCCTTATGACTTCAAGAGTCTTATCATGTCCAAGGTGGCATAAAGAATTAAAAGGACAGGAATGAAAAATCATTTCTTTCAACCGGAAGATAGGATTTCATGGACGCACCCCACTCAACTTTCTACATAGAATATCATTTACATACCCATAATTAGCACTGCCTTTTCATCAGAAACTTTGTCCTTCGCTCTAACCCATTATTTGTTTCACCACACGCAATTGTCTATAAATGTCGGGATCCTCTGCTGTTCTTGTATCAAGGTTTGTCGAGTAGCATTGTGGCACAAACCAAGCGAGACAAGGCATCAAAAACTATGTTTCTCTTCCAGCACATATTCCATTCCATAGTTAAATTCTTCGAACTCTAAAAGCCATCTACCGCGCTTTCCTATAAAGTTTTTCATACTGTGAATATTTTTCAAGGGATTGTGAGCCGTTTTTAAAGAGAATTTTCTTTCATAAATATTATGTCGAAATTTTCAACATGCCAAAACTAATTCGTGGCGTTCCTTGTCAGATACAGAGTATTTTTTTCTGGGTTAAATTTAATTTCTGGCTTCCGGATGAGATTGGACGAGGACCATTACTATCAGATTGAAATTAAACAACCCCGAGAGCATGGTCCGACTCATCACATTGGTGAATAAATTGTTCGGAAACATCATGGTATACTAACATTTTTATTGTCGCGAGTTTGAATTTGAGTTTATCAAAGGCTTCGTCACAAGCATTAGTCCATGACCACAGTTTGTTTTTCAGTTAAAGTTCGTTGAGAGGAGAGTAGATATTATATAAAACTCTGGAAGAAGCGATTGTACACTTTACAAAAACCAATGAAAACTTGTAACTCATGCCGATTTTCTGTTTTATTCATTTTCATCGCAGTTTCAACGTTTTCTTTTTCATAGGAATGATCCCATCACTTGAGATCTCGAACTCCAAACAGGACAATTGATCAAAGAAGAAGTTGCATTTTTTTCTGGTTAAGTTCAGGCCGACTTTATTGAATTTTAACAAGACCGCTTGTACGCGCTCCTAGTGTTTATCCCTGGATTAGGAAAATATCAGAAAATAGTCGAAGTAAGCCCAACAAAAATCAAGATCCCCTAGATTTGAGTCTATTATTCTTTGGAATGGGGTTGTGGCGTTACATACTTCAAAAGGTAATACCTTTCCTATTACTGGACTGAACAAGGTCTAATCCCTGTTTTTTTCTTTTAGAGTGAATTACCAATATCCAGAATATAAATCCAATCAAGTAAAATACTTGGAACAGTTGATTCTGTCTTATAGTGTCGATTTATGAAAGAGAAACATGTCTTTCCTGGTAAACTCGTTTACTCTTCGAAAAGCAACGCAAAACCGAAACTTTCAATCCTTTTTCTCGGCCAAAAGACAAGGCGAACATCATGGACTAATGCTCCGCCTAATAATTCCATTTCTCAACATACTTTAAATTTGTTTGTTGACTTCAAACACAACGTTCGCTGGAGTTCGATATGGCATGAGTGAAACAAGCCTGGCAGCACCAGTCGACATTTAGTGTTTAACTATGTCGCAATAACAATAATTAATCGTCATTTTGAGAGAAGATTTAGATATTTCTCTCAAACAGGATATCGGCGGCATGAAGTTGATCAGGGGTTAGAGATTAACGGATTGTGAATTGCATAAAACTAGCTTATATCAGTTTTTGCTGAAGAATGCAAGGTGAAGATAGATCAAAGACAAAACCGAATTCTTAGTGAAATCTGAACCTATGATCATGTCAAATCCTTTGATATCTACTATTACGAATTCCCATAGAGACTGCCGTTCATCGATACTAATATCCAGATTGAACTAGCCGAAGATTGGTATGTCGCTCCCTCTTACTGAATGTAGAGCTGACGTATATGGCGCGATATTTAGACTGCCGTCAATAATTTTACATTGTGAATCAATTGAAGCAATCGATCCTGTGTCGATTAACTCTTGGATGGCTACCAATTTTTATTTCAATGACCCTTATATTGGGGTTTTGGCTTTTAATTAACGTGAAGACATGACGTAATTTCAACCAGAATTATTCAATCTACAAATTCTAAAGCAATTACCCTTTTCCTGCCATAGGCGACCTGGGACCAATCCAAGACATTTCTGTGTCTATTGTCCTCTAAGGCCACATTTATAGCACACGATACTGTTATCGTTCCTTTCCCCCTTAAGCGAATTCTCCATAACTTAAATCCGAAAGGCGAATTTCCTCAGCCAGATAGCTTTCTGAGTTACGAGATGGGCACCTTTTGTCACTGGCTATCGCCGCGATCTAATCTTCGAAAGAAGCAGGCTGAATCGAAGAAGTCTCATGATAAATTGAAGCGACCCTCTGCGTTGTTTTGGTCAGCAGCGTGTCGGCTTTCAGCGCTAATGATCCGTCGTCTGCACAGTCCAAGACCCTTAAATATGCCGCAATATGAGCTGGTAAAGACGATAGTAGCCTCTGCTTCACAAAACATGACATACTCTTTACCTATAAGTGGCGACTTTTTCTTAAGAGAGACTCGAGGTCGAAGTCCTTCACCGATCCTCTAGGAACTAATGTCGCCGATTCGGACTTCGCGATTGAATAATGGAGTGAGTCCCTGAACATCTTAAGGTTTATCAGAAAGAAAATCACCCGCCCGTAGTTGTTCTCTGACGGTGGAATTTTGTGAAACCAGAACGTTTTTACTTGAACAGAACCTCCCCTTTGAAGAATACAGGTATCACTGCAGACGTCTTCATTTTGTCTCACGAGTTGGCAGTCGAGATGATTTGGAAATCTCCCGGCCGGTCATCAATGTCCATGTAAGATTCCAAGTCTTTGAAATTAATATCGGGCATTTTTTTAATCTTTTTTCACTGCTGTCACCATTGTAAAGGATAATTAAAAGAGCTTAAAAATCTACGAATTTGTACAATCGTTAATCCCACGAGCTAAAATACTTGATATTTCCCAAACAAATCATTTAGGTGATACAGTGAAAAATAATCTTCTTAGATCATTAAAAAACTGATCAATTCAAGTTTAACTATTTATTCATCTCTCTATCTTATTGAACAAAATTATTTAAGAAATAGAAAATTGCAACAAAAATGTGCAATGACAAATATTTTATAAGGTGAACTGGTTCAAGATCGTCATTCTGCGCTATTAATTAATAATTTATAACCTGAGTTTTTAAAAACTTTTGATTAGATAAATCTCGATACAACGTTTACATACCCTTTGTCATAAATGATAAGATGGGTTCTCTATGATCATTAAAAAATTCAGCGATTTTTAGATTTCACTCTCGGTTCAACTCTTTTATTCACATCGATCTTATGTCAAAAAAATTTATAGTTTCCATATTACCTGAAATGGCTTATTCACTGAAATATCTGTGGGAGGAATTTAAATTACCATAACTACAACTTTCTTCGTAAACCTACCTCTTTGTGTCTTATCGTGTTGTAATTATAAAATTTACAACCATCAATATGTTGTTTATTTCTTAAGAGTTGTATTTTTGCTTAGTTATATTTGAAATTTTATCCCTATTTTTTAAAGATAAAACCTTACATGGGAAAAAGTTTAAAAATTATTTATTGAATAAACTACTTCTTTCTACATTTCCCTCGCTCGCACATAGATTTAAAAAAATTAACCAAAGCAAACTTTTCAATGAATCTTATTTGGATTTAAGTCTTAATATTAATTTGGCTTTTTTATTATCTCATCGTTGGTTTTATTTAAAATTGATGCATTAATTTTTATATTATATTCAAATAACTCTAGTTCCGATGTTGGTGAATTCCTCAAAGAACAAAAAAGAACCTTTTAAGTTCTATACAAGAAAATTATGGTTTCAGATTGAAGACTGTGAATTGATGATCAGTTAATCTATTTCTTACACGAATCTGAAATGATGGATCAACATTTTACGTCGAACGTTTTGGTTGGAGTCTTTCTTATATATGATTTGAGTATGTCCAAAATATTAGAAATTAATTATTCTTTCTTAAAAATCGCTAAATTGGATATAGTACATAACAAATTGACCTAAAACCTACCAAATTTGATAAAGACATTGATATTGAGAACTGGCTGTTCAACTGCAGCCTCATCGAGCAAGATAGTCATTGAGATGAGTTTCGACAATTTGCCACTTTCCCAGCTTACTTGGGCAGCGACGTGCTGATGGGTTTTCAAAGAGCCCAAATTCTTCAACCTGGTTCAATTACCATAAAAATACATGTTTGTATTTTACTGCTTCAGAGTCTAAGTACATCATCGGACACTATTTTCCTTATCATAAGAATAATTTAAATAATCTATGTTATCTTCTCATCCAGGTTCTTCTTAGTTCGTCTCTTAAATATCTCAACTGCTTGTGCAATCTAGGCCCAGACTTTATAAAGAGGACTGCATTTTTCTTCCTTCTCAAACGTCTCAGCAACATTTTCTGAGTTTATTTCTTCCCTCGTTCATAATTCTCGATTCCAATCTTCAGCTGAGCTGATTGATGAGATCGAAGACAGTCTACTCTCAAATCAAAACAATCTCATAAAACACGTCTTATGTGGGATGACTCAGGACAATTATCGTGATACAGAGCTTGAATAACTACTGATGTCAGTGAAAAGATAAAAAAACTACGAGAAAAGTCATTTGTCTGATATTCTCCATCAAACAAATACTTCCAGAAAAGTCAAAGCCAAAAGAATATAAATAGTGATGTTAGGGTTCTGAAACTAAATCATACTTAAAATGTAAACGCTCTGGTCATAACATGAACGAGTGAATTGGTATATTCATTTGCTTCTGTTGTAGGTAAAAGACCACGAGAGCTTTTATGTTCTGTGTTAAAGGTAAGTATCAAAACTTATTATTTCAACGATTCGAATTCAAAAATACTCCTATCAAATTCGCTCTTTTTGATTCAGGAGCATCAATTTCTTTATACTCTGTTCAACTATTAAAAGGAATTTCTCGTCAAATCCAGGATAGACAGTGTATTTCTCGAGCTGTTGAATTATAGAATACAATCATCGCGTATTATTTCACAAAAATTCAAACAAGAACATCTCGATTTTATTTGAACTTTCCACGTCATAGAGAATTTCGAATTCAATGCTATTGTTGGGTTGGGTATCTAAGGTAAGTATCATAGAGTGGTCGACCCTCGTTGCTATTCCTACGTTGAATTTTTCTCACATGCCTGTTGAATCAATCCTGAATCTTCTAAAATCAAAACTAACCTATCTCTTTTTCAAAGGAAACTATTCATGGTATGCTGGTGGATTAAGACGATATGTCTCATCAACTACATGAAGTCTTTGTCTTTATACAAAAATCTAACATTAAATAAGGACCAAAACAGATTATCAAATCAACACAAGACCATATCTTGTTTCTATTTAACAAGAGAATAAAACGTGTTGAAAACTTAGGATATGCTACAATTCGGTTTAATTAGGCGAAACTATAAAACATACTCCCGGCTCATATTATCATGGTTAAAACGATTGATGGGAGCAGCCGGCTTTGCATTGATTTTCATAAGACAAGTAAGACAACAATTCGGGGTGAACTATTTACGACAAAACGTACTTGCGAAGATTTATAACATTCTTAAAGTCAGATACATAATTACTCGAGATCGACAGAATAATGATAGGCGAGTTAGTCTTTTCCAATAATTTAAATCGATGAGAGCATTTTCACGGGGTAAAAGACACTGGCCCTATGAATTTAACGTTATACACTTCTGGGATATGTAACCTTCCAAAGACGTATCAACTAAACTATCAAAGGAGTTTATAATACGCTGGCCTATTTGGATGACACAGTTTTTTAATTAAAGTACATTGAAGAACAAAATAAAAAAATAAACATCTTCACAAGGTTGCCTTCTTATTGATTAAAAATTAAACTTTCAAGTGTGAATAAGACAAATCAGAATTTTTGTTTCAGCTTGCACGATAATGGAGACCCGATACGGCCAGAAATCGCAAACTTTGATTCAATCTATCATGGCCACCACCTGTGAACAAATTGGCTTTTAAATCGTTCCAAAGAGTTTGTAACAATAACATGAAGTTAATCGAGAAATTTTCGTATCTGGAACCACATATTTATCAGCTTCGGATGTATGGTTATGCATTAAATTTGGATTAAGTAAACATAAAGTCATGTTTTTATCTCGAGAATGGTATCTGTAAAATACCTTCTCTTGAACTGCCTGATCCTTCCCTTCCATTTAAATTCTATCCTGACGCGTTTGACACAGATCTATGTGCTACTCTCCCCCAAAAAATAGAGAAGAAAAACCACTTAGTTTCGCAAGTCAGCAATTGACATCCGCACAAAGACTTGACAGTAGATAGAGTTTTTATTCATAATCTGATGAATTTGGAAGTTAAGACTTTTTCTATATCAATTCCACATTTCGGTGATTACTCACCATAATCATCTGAAATCCCTTCGTTCAAAGAAAGATCCACAGGTAAGAAGAGCTCGACGGTTAATGGAACTCAAAGAGTATTCCTTCTCAAAAAATCATATTTCAGGAAAACAAAATTTCATTTCCTGTACTATTTTAAGAAGTCTTTGCTATGATGCACTTTTTCCCAGCAATATCTGTGAGATAAGAGTCATGAATGGATCGAATGATCGTTATAATTAGTAAGCATTTAAAGGGTCGAAATAAAGAAAAGTGCCCATCCTTAAGAATTGGACTGTCTATCTTCCACGTTACGAATGACATATAAATGCATCATGGAGGAAGTGGATTCAAAAGATATATTCTTATTCATTTACGGAGATATATTTTGGAAAATTTGAACCCTGAATGTGTGCAAAAAATTAAACATAAAAATACGACTGGTCAGATAATTATAGAGACATCAAGGTTTTGATAGGGGAATGCTCATGCCCCAATTAATAAATTTTAAAATGCGCTTTGAGCCCCTCAGTCATTTGGCCACCTTTAAATCCATTAAATATGGGAAGTTGACACTACAAGAGGGCTGCCTATCACCAAGAATGTTAACCTCTGTCAACTGATATTTGTAGATTTGTTGCAAAATGGATGGATACCATTCTTGTTTGAGAAATGCCATCACAAGAGGCAGAGAGATCTTCGATATAAATACGGGAAGTATATTTGGGATTCCCTATAACGAATATCAATTTGAATCGAAACTATTTTTACATCTGGGTTTCTACTTAAATATAAATCAGACAAGTACCACTTCATATCATCAAGGGAGTAATTAAGTAGTTGAAAAGTAAAAAAGTTCATAGACCAAGGGTTTCGTCACTTCTTGAATTGTTGTTAATGCAATTAGAGGATTGCAGCGATGTTGTACTATTGGCATTGAGATCTTCCAAAAATGAAATTAGCACCTTCATAACTTGTGTAGGTAAGGCGGATCGAACTTCATTGTGACTTTTTCTTCCAGCGAGACCACACTCGATTCATAACAGTGATTACCACTGTTTTTACGGAATCTCAAAATTGCAAAAAATAACAAAACAGGACTAATCAAATAAGCTTATTTCGAAAAGAAAGGTTAAAAGTATTCATTAAAACGTTTAAAATAAATAAATAAGCCACATTATTTGATGAACCATAAATTGTGATAAATGCGAGACGCCAAAGTATTCCGTAATAAATAACCTAAATCCATCAATAATCAAGAAAGTGAGTTTCCTCACTCAAAGTTGTAACCTATCATAGAAATCGATGAAGGAAACCTCGAAAGAAGATCAAACATCTTATCTCCAAAACCTAGAGTGACTGATCCAAGATAAGAGAACACTGGAGAATACCACGATTAAATGTAATTAATTGTTTGGATTAATTATTAGACCTTAACAATTGCAACAGTACTTTTTAAAACCAGTGCCAATACATAAATAAATATTTTATTCTGAATACTCACGCTCAACTCATCTGTCAGTAATTTTTTTTATTTTAGCAGGAAAAAAATGGAACATCTGTGTCAGACACATGAAACATGGCAGAATTTAAACTTGAATAAAGAATGAAAATTGTGGGTAAATAATTAACTTTAAATAAAATTGATTCGTATTTTTATTTGACTCCCCATTTGTTGTGCTCATATACACAATAACATCACTAAAGCTTAAATCTATCTTATAATTCCTTAAAAATTCTAAATTCACACTTATAAGTCTGACTGTAAATAGTTTCATCAAAAGTTTGACCTGTTATGAATATCTATCTATTACTAGGTTAACTTTCTTCAAAAATTATCATTGTACTTGCAAAATTTATTTATGGTTTTATATACCCCTATATATAATAGGGAACTTACAATTTTCAAACATCTCTGCAATCTCACGAAACACAAGATAGTCATGGGTTGTTTTTAACTATATGACTGCACATCGAATTAAAGACGCCGAAAACAATCGTCACTTTTCATTTTTCAATAATCTCAGAGTTTGGAGAGTACATTCTTGGAAAAAGCGCTCAACTATTGCAGGTATACTTAACGAGTTGATTTTTTTCGAAAAAAAGATACAAGTTTGGAACACGAAGTTCGTTAAAACCGGACTGTTCACTATACATGAATACTACTCGTGAAAAAGTTCCTTTAACAACTCTTCACGTTCTTTTCCCTTCCAGAAGTTCTGAGAGGATGTTTAAAATTTTAAAAGAATACTTTCATTGGCACGATTGATGTCAATTCAGTTTATACACCATCGTTAAACAACATGCTTTAAGTCAATCAGAAAACCATCCTTACTGATGCTTAAAATATAAATCTGAAATCAATCACACCAGCTGAAGCTTTTTAATGATTTTTTGAAAACATTTTTGAAACTGGGCACGTTATTTATTGTATCAGTATAAAGTTAGAACGGTAAATATAAATTCTACCCTTTTATTGCGTCTCTTATTTTGTAAATTTTTTTATTCTTGTTTAAAAAGTTTGATATTTCGCGATTTTTACAAAATAAAGTTTTTTTTGAATCTCGAAAATAAACTCTGAATATGGCCAATAAAAATAACATAACAAAGCTACACGGATATATTTGGTCTGAAGTGTGTTAAACGGCATTACAGAGTAAATTTTACTTTGAAAAATGGTTTTTTATGGTAGAAGACGTGAAAAGAAACGGTCGAACACGTATGACGAAAGAAACTCTCATTTGAAATATGAAAAACACATTTAATGCAAATAAAATGTGTTTAGTTAAGATTATACCTGAAAAGACAATTTACGAGTAGCACTCGTGTTAAGAGATCCAGTGGGCCTAAAAATACATGATTGATGTAATTGAAGTATTTACAACAGCACATATACAATCGGAAGAAGTTTACAAACGAACAATATGCAGTTTGACATAGAAGATCACAAAGAGGAGTAGTGGGGTAGCTTTGGTTTATACACTTATGGAGCCATTGTCGACACGAATCCCTGACCCACGGCAGACTAATATTAAAGCCATGCGGGGAGTAAAGAAGTTAATATTTGTTACAGATGATATAACTTAGCTTGATGAAGGTTTTAGCTGTTTACGTACTTTATGAACGGTGTTAAATAAGTTAAACATCATTAAGCACAGTAATGTGTGCACTTCAAATATCATGCAGGGTATGTTACAGAATATAGCTTTATTATTTACAAATTTTTTCAAACAATTAGCACAAAATTTCCTGAAATGCAGACGTGTCACACGTTGAACCATAATCTTTGCATACGTTGGAGAAAGGTTTTGTGAATCATGAGATACCTTGGTATGTGGTGTGTGCATCTAATGAGGCTTTAACTTAAAAATAACTTGAACTTGACGTTGTGTCTTAACTGTATGCGAGAATGTGAATTACAAAGCAGCCATGTTCCCTCATCACGTCGTCAACGGATGTATCTTGGGTATATTCTTTGCTGAACAAGACTTTTTGTTTTGTTCTCTTATCTCGCTTCCATTAATTTTAAAATTGAACACATTGGAGTTCCAGTTCAAAAAAACAAACTTTCAGAGTTGATGTAAAATACACATATACCAAAAATAGGTGGTCTAAACTTGAATTTCTATTCATTGCCTGCCGGTTCATTATTAATACTTTTGGTTCTTTTTAGTAACAGTCATTGGTTGCTGCCGAAGTCTCGAACAACTTCTCTAACCAACGTTAAATTAAAATTGACTTATTGATTTAACTGTTAAAAATGTTGTTAAGATGGAAAATGAAATAATTTTGAAAACTCAAAGAATACTCGGATGGAATTAAACAGCTACACAAACAACTTTTCATATTTGTGAGATCATTTGATTCATCGTATCTATCAATCTTTGGAGAAAGTTGCCTATCTTGAATAATGAGTTTCAAAAATTACGATTGCAACAGATGAACGTGAATCTTATGCCGATGTATAAACGAATGAAGAAATTCAAAATTTCATTTATGCTTTAAGCATGCCTCCAAAACAGATCTGGCCAAACTTTACACCAAGTTATCGGTCGCTTTTGTATGGACGTGGAACGTTCATTATCAAAATTTATCTGAGCAATCACCACTGGAATACACGAATTCATAAGTCGGTCTCGAACCTTACAGAATAATTTTCCTCGTGAAAACATCTGAATCAAAGAAAATATAAACGAAATATTCTTTGAGAACATACTATTCATAAATGTGTTTCAGCATAGGTTATAATTAGCGAAAGCGGTAAAGCTCTGATACTCTAATGGATAAAGGACTAAGAAAAAGAAATAATGCAATATTTTGGTTGTATTAAGGAAAAGTAAACTTATCTTGTTGAGTTTTTAGTGGTGTGGTACACCCCACCCATGAATTTATTTTTTAATGATACGATAAATCATGGGCTTGATAACTATTGCTAAAGTATCACGTCAAATATATAATATTTAGCGTACTTCATATTTTAAAGGATTTGACAATTTATGAGTAGCGCGTTTTTTCAAATTATTGTGCTCTTCTGATTGTTGTTTTTATGAACATATTACAAATAGCACTTTCACAAAAATGAGCATTGTTTATTTAATCGACATGAAAAGCCTTTTAGATGGTTAATATTGATCAGAACAATCTCCAAAGTAAAATTTTAATTTAACAAATTTATAAATTATATAATTACGAAATTTTCCTTTAATATGAAGTATTTGGATGTTATCATCTCAGAAAATAACTTATCACTTGAATCTGACTTTCTGTTCCAAAGTTTTAAGGTTTAATACCTCTTACTCGTGATGATAGACGATAATTTCCATTAATCCAGCATCGATTCTTCTAAAAACTATTCAAGCTTAACATTAAAACCTTTTCTAAAGGCAAATAAATTTTAAAGAGTGTCGAGACAAATTTACACGGATTCCTAACATAAACATTTTTATCTAAATTTTATACGGTTGATTACCAACTAATTCTTTAATTAAGTCCAATTGACAAAATATTTCTCAATAATAGCTTCGATTAAAGTTATTTAAAAATCATAATTTTGAAAAGTAGTACTCAAGTGCAAATATTTCCTTTCCTTTACGATGTCCTCAAGAGATATCCTGTTTGTAATTCTTGAATATGTGACAGTCATGATATGTTTGATATTATACATGGTTAAGTTAGTCAAATTTGGATTTTTGTTCTTACATATGATATATTCAGTTGAATCAGCCAGTCAACTCAAATTCTTTGACGGCGACGAACTAATTCTATTTGGGGCATTTCCTTCATTATTTGGTTATTTTGTGCATTTGTTTGTCCATTTAATCCAAATCGTATGGATTTTTAAAGCATTCACACTTGTCAAAAAGTTGTCTTTTGCGCACCTCTTCTCATACATTGTCATTGATCTTTTGTACATTTTCAACAGTCTAGCCAATGTTTTTAGCGTTTCTCTCACAACAATTTTCAACTTTTTAATGCTCGCTCTTTGCGGGTGGTTGTACAGAAGGCTTCTAGAGGATAAAAGAGTAAGGGATCCTTAACACTTAGTACTGTTCTGAAATGTTTCGGGACATCGATAAGAGAATACTGACAAATGTAGTTGGATCATATTACACAATAATTTTGAAGGATACGTTCTTTATTTCATTATTTTTCATATTCGATTTAAAATCGATTCCGGGAGTGTGGGTCAATTCACTAACTTTGTTTTTTGCTGAAATTAGTTACATAGGAGCGAATTTCCTTTTCTTTAAAATGGACGCTACAAACGATCGCTTCGTCGTTCTTCCACTGGTCATTCATCTTTTAATGAGTTTCGCAATTTTGCCAAACAAGAATTTTCCACCGATACATCATACTATGGCAAATATAGCCACATTCGTCATGATTATCTGGGTATTATTCATCATAATCTGCAAAATCATCAAGATTGCTGCGTTTTATAAAAATATCCACATTCAGGTACACATTGACAAATACCTGAGACTTAGCGAGATTTATAAAGAATTTATTTTATGAAAAAAATTTGTTAGCTTTCAAACGTGCGAAATATTATCTGTTTCATTTATATCTGTTTCAGTTTTTTCCATTTAAAATGAGTGATGTGATGATTTGCGCATCAGTGTGTTTTATTTTAATGAGTATCATTAAACCCATGCGAAATTTTATAAGACAATTTTATGCGTGCTCTAAATATCTTTCGAATCTACAAATTTTTTATTTTGACCGTTTATGGGCCTCTCATTGTTGATTTTATATGTGGTAACAATTTTCCACCTGGAAGTAAAATAGACCGTTTTCGGGGGTATAGAATGGCTTAAAATACGTCTTTTAGCAGAAAAATAGTAGTATATGGCATGGGTCATCCCTTTTTTGGATTTAACAAGAATTAAAATGTATTGTTTGTTTAAATTTAAAATTTGTCATAAATGCAAATAATCCAAAGGTATATTTTGACGCAATACAAAACTCAAGACATTACACACAATCTATTTTAACCGGTTGTTTTATTCCGTTTAAAACGTCGTTTAAAACATTCAGATGTTGATATAATTTCTCGATTTTTTTGAATCGACTTAAGGCCTTTGATAGGTTGAATTGCGAAACTTCGTCCCAGTTCGGTGGTATTTTTTGAAATCTTTAAACTTCTTTTTTTTCAAAATTGAGGCCGATGAATCAAAAATAGCCTGATGTTTTGCAAGCACGTTAAGGGCGTCCAGTTTAATGGTTGATGTCTGGCAAATGTTGTATGCTTGGCAAACAATTGATAAAAACCTCTCAAGTTGAGACTTGTAGGCATCTAACACACATAGTCTGTCGAGCAATGTTACAACCGAGCTTCCATAAACTTCCAAGATAACCTCATTTAGCATTAGATTTATGAGATTATCTAAAAGATGAGGACAAGACTCTTTAATATAGGAGACCGAGAAATTTTGGGTGATGAAATTCAGAAATTCGTCAATATTCGAATGCACTGATGAGTCACAAGATTCAATATGACACGTGTATACCGCGAACATCTGAAATAAATTCACATGATAATTATTGACAAGGTTTGATATTTAAAAAACTGCTAAATTACAGAAAACTAACATATGAAAAATATAACGTGGGATAATATTCAGATAATAAGTGACGGTTCAAATGTATTTTATTCTCATTTAAATGATTAAAAGAGCCGATATGAGGAAAATTTCTCAAATCGTATAATTTTAGAAAAAAATCATTTTAAACTCAAAATAAATTTAACGAAATCATCAGTTAGATTCTTGATTGTATAAATTGGCAGAACATCATTGAAACGTTATGTGACACCATTAATTTAAAATTCGTTGAGTTTTATCATATATTAGATTCTGCAGAGATTAAATAAGTTAAAAATTACAGAATATATAAACAAAAAAGAGTACCTTTTCAATGTACCCGTTAGAAATGGCATACAGAATATATTTCTCATAAGCCAGAAACTCGAAGTTAAAAAATGACTCGCAATCAATTGAACTTTTAACCGTTTCATCAAGAAATTTGACCATAGAAGGAAAAGCGGAATAATCTATGGAGGTATTAGATTGATAAAGTATTCGATGTATCATATGTAGTAAAGGGAAATACTCTTGTGAATGAGAATGATGAAAACAAAGAAGTAAAGACACAAACTGGCCTCGAATTAACTCGCTTTTCAAAGATTTCTCAAACAAAAGATGAATAATTTGTTCGAATTCCCGCTTTCGCTGGAGTATTTTGATTAAATTTCGTTGTTTCAACTGGTTTAAAAATATAAGAATCTTTTCATCATTCTGATTGACACTTAGAACATAAAAAATAACCGTCAAAAAATCCCCATAAAAATTTGTTTCAACACTTGCAGTTAACATTCCTTGAAAATATTTATCCAATAATCCATCCAAATCAAACTTAAGCAAGTTTTTGATTTTAATCATGTTGTTTAAAAAAATTATACATTCACTTGACACATAAGAAGGCATGGGGATAGAATTTTTTTGAATCAATAAACTTTGTATTCCTGACAAGATTTCATCGATGTAACCGATTAAAATCATATAATCGCTTCTTTGTCTGATATGCGTTTCGCATATCATTGAATTGCATAACTTCAAAAATTTGCATCCGCTTTTTAGGTCATCAAGAATAGGCAATTTTTCTAAAGATGCAATGATACCGTAAGTGGTGAGAATATATGAATGAGATAACAATGAACAAAATGCGTCATCGCTGGTTTTATCATTTGAACTTTTATAAAATTTAACAATAGTTTCAAGTTCAAAACACATACCATACCGTTCTTGGAACAAAGAAAAGTTATTTCCTTCAGCAATAAGCCGAATAAGGTTATGAAGTTCACAAGAAGAATGGTCCGGTCCTTTAAAAGCATATAAGATTTTTGGCTTGTTATTTTTAAAATTAAGGTACAATAAACAATTGTTGACTTGCTGTATAAGATAGTAATTATTAGAATACTGGAAATTTTCATCGATGGCATCACGAATATCGCTTCGGTCTAAATCGATTTCGCCGCCGTGCCGTGAATATAAATGGAGAAAATTAAACCAATTTGTTTTAATTTTAAGGTTGTTGATAAAAGCCGTTTTGTTTAAAGAAAGCATCTTTTCAGTGAGATTCTCCACAAGTTTTAAATGTCCATGTTCGATCATGCTGTTTACCACAATCAGCACAATGGAAACGAGGTTTATATTAACTTCCGGAAATGATTCTAGTTTTTCTTGAAATAGACCAATTACTCTAGAAGCTAGATGTATATGGGAACAAACGATCTCCGATATAACTATGACAACTCCATTATCAATAATTTTGTCATTTTCGCTGCATATAAGTTTGAAAATTTGATCAACTTGATCAAATATTCTTTCTTCCATGGTAATTTTCTTGAAGAGTGTGATTGGGGGAATTCGAAAAAATGACTTAATTTATCACCAAAAGACAGTCTTTCGTCGGACTTATTCGTGCACGTTTTTTACAATGGCGGCCCATAATTGCGTACGTGATATTTTTTTTCAAATAACCATTTAAATAAATGACTAAAACATAAACCTGGTCATTTTAGAATTTTATAACTGTTTTTATACGTTTTGACTTCATTAATTTCATAAAACCGATACATTAAAGTCAGCTCAGAGCTTATGTTTGTTGAGACATGTTTGAGGACAGTCTAATTTAAATATGCCAAATTTTATAACTCTTTTAGGTTATCGGAATACTATTTATACTCTTATTTTAAAACCTGTTGTTCTTAAATTTTATTAATTATTATGTTATCTGAAAAATAAAATTCAATCATATGAGAAAGAATCTTTAAAAAGTTGATAATTAAGTATTTAACATTTGTTTGGCATTGCCATTTTCTTAAAAAATATGCTCAAAAATTGTGCGACATTTATTTTATTCCATTCATTTTTAGGGATGATACAAATAAATTTTAAAAATGTACCACAATTTGTTAATTTCATATTGAGTTGAGCAAAGAATGATAGTTTTAGCATTATTTACATAACCTCGAACCAAAATACATCTTTTTCAAAATGAATGATATAACAGAACTTAATTTTGTTAAATCTTGGTTTTTTCAACTTTTAGGAATATGGTATAAACAGGTACATCAAAAAATATTTACATCAGCTCAAACTGAAATCATAACATAGTTCATATATCTCAGATAAACGATTAAATCCTATCATTAAATAACTTTGTGAAGACGTTAAGTGAAAATATCACAGACTATATTTTAGTATGTTATTAAGTTAAATATTTAAATGTAAAGAATCAAAAATGACATGCGCGTTTTAGATTTTCATCTCATCAATAATATCAACGAAAGGTAATATTTTTACTAAAATTGATAAATACAAATTCTGTAAACATGCGTAATCTCTGCACTCCTGTTGATTATTTAAAACAGAAAATGGATCTTTTAAGTGTCTGTTGCCCCATGTTCATTGGGTCAAAAATGTAATGTTTAAAATACTAAATGAATAAAATTTCCAGAAATATCTTACACCATCAACTACACTGCACCAGTATATCTGAAAGCCGAAAAATTCACAAATTTGCTCTTTACTGTGCCAAAATTTTGGTTAAAGTTTATAATTCTTGAATTAAAATTATAAAACATAAAATGACACGATAAAAATAATCTTGAATCCTGACGAGAGCTTAAAATTTCAAATTTTTGGTTCAATAAAAATTAACCTCAAGGTTTAACGATTCATATCAAAACATGACGAAATATTCCGATATTAAATGTAGGTCTTCATCCAATAAAAGAGAATTCAATTTAACTTATAGTTACCCATAATTTGTTTAAAAACTTGAAATTTTGTTATTTTACAAATAAGAGTTTGCTTCATTGTATTTTCAATTATGTTTCATCGTGTTTTGAAAAATATTGGCGGGTTTTTTTGATTGGAGTTAAAAGATTTTAAAGCGTCGAATAGTGAGTCATTAAATTACTTCATATGTTAAAATAACAAAAATAATTCGAAGATAAATCTCCATGGGTATGGACCTCTTGGCTCATGGTTAATTAACTGAATAATTTTTATTTTCTTCTGTAAGTTAATTTTTTAGGCATAATTTTAATTATGAGACATTATAAATTTTATTCTATATTCTCTATTCTGTAAAACGTTACAACCACTCATTTCGAAATGTAAAAACTTATATCCAATTAAATTAAGAAACAATTATTTGATGATAGACAATTATTTTGTGAGTCGCGGTCAATACCTTAATCCCACGAATATTTAAAGATCCAAACAAAAGCCCAGAGTTTAAAAAATAACTTAATCAATATATTTTACATTCGAGTAAAAAATGTTTATTCTTGTTTCAGACACTTTGTAATCATAAATACACGAAAAATTAAATTTAGAAAATTTCTAGTTGATTAAAATACTCAATAATTATACATAAATACAGTCAAAATGAGAAATAAAGCTTTTTTCATAGGTTGTACTACGCGCCTTAATAAAGGTATCATTATTTCAAACCACGCAGGATATGTAACATTCTATGTATAAGAGCGCCATGTTTTAATGGACTCGTCTGATAGTTATGAAGCTCCATATTTTTTGAAACGTCTAACATTTAACTCGAAAGATATTGAAGATGAAATGTTTAAAAAAATAATCGAAGACAACGAGAGTAGAAAATTTCGCTATTTCAGCAAACGCGACCCTTTTTTAGAGAGTTTTGAATTCATAGGTAAAAATAAAACTAATCTCAGAGTTTATCTATTTTTTAAGTGACGAACTTTTCCAATCAGCACATGTTCGATATTTAGCTCTTGAAATTTTTACTCGGTTTGAGTATGATTGATATTTCAGTTTCATAGAAAATCATGCGCAGGAACTATATTCTATTGTTCGTCAGTCACCTGGGGAAAATAGATTCAATGACTGGAACGCAGTTCAAAATAAACTAAAAGACCAGCTAATTTTACGCATTTGTTCATGTATTCAAATTTCCAGCAAAGTATTCTCTTATGATGATGTATTATAATATTAATATAATAAGGCGATTGAGGTGCCCCAAGTTTCCGAATTCCTCGAGAAGGCTGGATGTCCTTACACTCACCTTGCCATGTGTAAATCTGAATTCCGAGTCCTTACAACGGTAGACTACCACATTAATATATCTACACCCATCACTTATATTGAATTCTATACTTATAAAATCGCCGAGATTATCCCGAGCGAATATTTAACGCCTTTATATAATATGGCAATTATTGCAGTTGATCTTCTTTTCCTGAAACGAGAATATTTCATAAATGAACTGATTGAAGTAAACCGAAACAAAGGCGAATCAATTCAGACAACTGAAGAGTACCATGAAATAAAAATTCTTTGGCGGGATTATATTTTTCTCGGAATTACTTCAATAGTTTCGGCAGTATATTTGACATGTAATCCATTCACTGACGCGGTATGTATTTTGAAAACAATATGAGTAAATGTCAGCTTTTAACCATAATTCATTTGATTGAGTTTTTTTGAATGTTTTTATTTATCCTCATTTACATTCTTTGTCTTTATCAAAAATATAAATCTTGTTCTAAAAATTAAACAGCTTTACCATGTTAAAGTAATTTGCACCAAATAGAACAATACCTTTTTCACATAAGCTCTTTCAATTTACTGCCATATTTTAAGTATATTGACAAAATTTCATTGAGAAAGACATTTACATTCAAAGCGAAAATTTCATCAATTTTACATGATATAAAATCGTTTGATTTCTATGTTTCTAACTTTTATTTTTATACGATGAAGGACAAAATGATACAAAATTAGAATGTTGAATAAAAATTAGAGCTCTGTTAACAAGCGTTTCATATCTAAATAAGCGTGATAATGGTTATGTTGAGTTCTTAAGTTAAAACTCAAAATTATTCAATTTTATTACTTTTTCTTAATTTAGAATCTAAGAGAATTACATTATTCACACCATATGAATATTTGTTTTTTTATTATTTTTTAGATGATGTTTACAGAATTCGTTTTCGAATTGGAATATTTTAACTACTAGATATACATTTTTTATTTGATTAAAACTGGTACTCGTACTTTCTTTTCATTAAACAGGTGTAACCTAATTAAAGTTTTATTAACTTATAAGTGTGACTGTCTTTAGCAGTTTAATCTTTGCATCGTGTTCAAGGTAATGAATATAAAACAACTTTTTGATGTTATTTGTATTTATCACTTTTTATATAAACGTTCGATTTTGAAAGTTATTGTTTATGTTATGATTAAATGTTTTTTGGCATTTTAGAAATCATAATTTATCATATAAGTGGTTTAGATATTCATTCTAACTTGAAAATCAGAGCTAGGTTCATTTTATTACGCCATGCCGAATAAATAATTACTGCTTATTCTCATCCTCGTTTTTAATCGACAGGAATTTTTTAACACATGAATTAAACAAAAAAAAGTTCTTGATAATGGTACTTCCAATATCAAAAAATCGCATACCTTTCAGATTATATTACCTTTTTATCTAACATAGAAATCTTAAATCATTAAATTTAGGTGGTCACAAAATTTTCAAAGATCGCATCGCTGGACATTCATAACCTGACAAACGTTGTCTTTCTTTTGGCAAGGCATATTATGGAAAATATAAAAAACTAAACAATTCTAAACAAAGATAAATCGTTGATTATTTCAATTATAAGTTGTGCCTCGACTTAATTTACTTTTAAAAATTACCAGGACCAGCGGCAAACGCGGTTTTTGTACCTGGAACTAGTTGGGTGCGGCCCGCGTCCTTGATGACGGCATGCGGCAAGTGTGAAAAGCGAGGAATGGCTGCGTCTCTGTGTTAGTGCAAATATTACAGCTTGTTAGAGTTCGAGGAATAAATTTCCAACTGTTCGCCTTGTTCTTCCCATTTGCTCAATTTTTCTGGACAATTCAGAAGGGCTTCTTCGTAACATCCAACCGCTGCATGCGAGCACTCAAAATCAACGCAAACATACTTGAGCTGCCATTTTTCCTGAAGACATCGGTAAATCTTCACGTACAATCACAACAAAAACTAGAGTTTTCTTCTGTTTTTATTGCAATTAAAATTACATATTTTTCAATCAAACTATCAATCACATTTTTATTAGTTAAAGACAGATTAATCAAATAGTTGACTAATTTCAAATATTTTTCTTCCATTTTGAATAAAATTTTAAAATTTTCCAAAACTATCAGAAACGCTAGGGAAACAAATAAAAACACCCAAAGCACGCAAGCGCATACCTTCTATTATAATTAGTATTCTATTGTCCCACTAATATCTTAAATATTTTAAAATGCATCAGTTGAGAAAAACATTATTCCTCAGAAGGAATTTGACAAGAGCCATCCAGCATAACTTTGTGTTTACAAGTCAGTAACCTACGATATTGCCTTATTTGTTTTATTAAAGAAAAAGTGCGCTGTTGTTACGTGTCATAAAGCACCATAAACAGATATAAATAGTTTTTTTTCTTTACAGAATATCTAGAATTAAAGATGTTAAAATTTAAACGCCCAAAAACTTTAAAAGTAAATTCACGAGGTATTTTCATATGATATGAATATTTTTTGAATAGAAGCGTTGAAAAAGTGTCATTCAATCAAGCTCGCGCGACCAGATCTAAGAGTACTCCATTCGATCAGGTGATAGATTATCCGTATATATTTAACCTTATCACGCATAATTTAAAAAAATAATTAATTATAAAAGAGTAATTTTTGTGGGGTTTAATAATTTTAATAGATCTTTAAAGCCTATGGTTGTCATAGTTTGTCATGTAAAAAAATAAATAAGGAACGGATCCATTGTGCTTTACAAGTTTTTAATTCAGACAAAAAATTCGGTATTTTTACAGTTCAAAAGATATGAATTGGTCTTTCTAAATTTTTACAATTGGTGAAGGTGAGTATCTTTGTCGGACATATTTTGGGTTATTATCACAAGATAAAATCTGTCTTAAAATCAAGAGCACTTGTTATAACAGCACCTTGTGGACTATCAAGATTACGAACGTGAAAGTTTGAAAAACATTTTCATAACGATGAATTATAGAAAAAGTAAAAAGTGTAAAGCGATTTTTATCGAAGATTCCCGAAACAGATAAATTAATTTTGAAACTAATTATTTCAAAAAATCATTTGTTTGTTTATGTAAACAAAGATTAAAAATTTATCTCTCGTATTCAGGACCTAATTCTACGTCTAGGGCTGTTTCTCGTGGATCTTTCTAGAAATGTTATCATCACTATACCTAGGTTTATAAAAGCCTACTTTCGTTAAATGTAATTTCTAAGTGCTTAATATAATCATGTATAAGCGTTAGAAAAGTGAGTGAAACATGTTACGAAAAAAACTTTAAATTTGACGTATTTATGAAACTGTTAACGTAAAATTACTGAACGAAATAAAATTTTAAACTGGAACAAGAAAGACTCAAATCTATTCAGGTGTACTCGTGAATAAATTTTCCTGTTTGTAAGTTCTTCGGTGGAAGAATTTAAAAGTGAGTGTTATCTATCGATCAGATAATGCGGTAAGAGGTCAGTCATGCCATGTGAATCAACAAGACGAAAACAGTTTTCTCTCTTCAAAAATAATTCTGTGAAAAAATAAATAGTTGGATTTTTAAAAAAACTATTCATTAAAAGTTCATTTACCTATTAAAGTTACAATATATTGTCATTGATTTGTGTATGTTATTACATCATCCGATTGGGATTCAAAAGTTAAAGTTTCCTCTATAATTGTCGAAATCTATTTATTTTCCAGATTAAAACATTTTTAGTAGTGACTAATTTTGATTGATGACATAAATGGTCCAACTTAATTCCATTAAAGGTTAGGTTCTTATCTGACAAACAAAATTGATCGCGTTTTCTTTTAAACGGAAATATTTTCAAATAAAATACTGCTTTTTTAAAAAATTTTCGCCTCTTTTTTTTGTTGAATGTTGAAAAACAAATCATTTGAGTTTTTTTAGTTCAATCAAAAATTAACGATGATTGGATGAAAGATAATATCTACTCTTACTCATAATAAATCTCTAAAAAATTATTTTAAGTAAAAATTTTCGTTCTATAAACACTGGAACTGAGTTTAAACTCACGTTGTGATTAATGAATTAAATAGGAAGTACGAATATGAGCGATTACTAGTTACTAAATAGCACGAGCTAGAAACATCCTCACGTGTTTGATTATTGTTCTTTTAAAGTTGAAAAAAAATTCAAAGAAAGAATTATATTTCAATTTTAATGGAATAATTTGAAAATGTTTTTTAATTCTATACATATCAATGACGAAGGGAGAATGTAAAAATCACAAAACGAAATACACTCTTCCGCAGACAATGATAGAAAATCATAAGTTTCACAATAACTCATAAAGTCATAAGAAGACGTTGTTACAAGCCTTTTGAATTTTAAGTTTTCAAGTTGCTCACTGAATATAAATCTAACATCCTTAAAATTCTTATCTCCATGCTTGTAAATATAGAAAGGAAAAAGCAAAATTTGAGTTAAAGGTGATTAAATAATAGATTTTCAAATCCTCTCGAAAATAAAAACTCAAAGAATCATTTTTTAAGCTGAAAGTCATTGATATTTGCAATCCAAGAATAAAATTCCAATATATGACTGTCATAACATAAATTTAAACGATGAATATATTTTATTGACTCAGTTACAGAAAAGCGGCAAATTTTTTAGGAATTATCTTGAAGTTAAATTATAGCTTTTTTGAAATTGCAGGGAATCAAATAATCAAGAGTGTGCGCAAAAGTGTGTTAATTGTTTTAGGTTATGTCACTACATTAATGTAAATAGAATCATACACGTCTGAAGAGACAATTCTTCAACATAACTAAATGTGATCAACAGTCATTTTTTATCCTGTATCTTTATAAATTTAATAAAATCAATGTTGATTTTGATAAAATATAAATTTTTTAAATCATATCGTGCTACACTTCAAATTAAATTCCGAACTAATGCAGATATATTTTAATCTAAGTGATTCTACGAGTAATAAACCCAATAAATACATCCATACTTTATCAGTTTAAGTAAAAATCATTGTTTCAAAATTATATATAGTGCACAAACCATGCGAAAAAGCCGAGAATCGACATAAAATTGAAATTTTAAGTTGATCACGACTAGTTAACCGCCTATTGACTTCGAAACTGAAGTATAGTTTTAATTTCTATCTGCAAATTTACCTGTTCTGATTCACTGTCTCATTAACGCGCCATTATGTAGAATGTATCTGTCAAGCATAGCCTGGGTTTGGGTTTTCTATAATTCGAGTTCATCAGAGGTGAAATCCACTCTTCCAAAGATTAGGGAGCCTTCATCATAAAAATCAACTCTTTATGAATCGACGGGGTCTTTCCCTTCTGGTTGAGGTGTTTGACGATGCTCTTCTCGTCACTACGGACACTTTAATTTGCTTGCTGACCCTCAATTACTGCTTGTTTCGCACCATAATCAAAGATACTGAACGTATCGGTAAATTTTTCAATGTAAAAAAACATCGAATTATATTTTGCTAACTTTGCGACTCTGATACGATTAAAAACGAATTTCATGAAAAGCAAAATATAACCTTTGCATGGCACTAAGAGTGAAACTCTGAAAAATTAACAAATACAATCTTTGTTTATGGATGTACTTTCATGAGGTTGAGACGAGTATAGCGATACGTCCAAACACTCACTTTGGTTATAAATTGTGCTTAAAATAATAGACGTGAGCATTGTGGACCTAGCACCGAACTACACCTTCCACTTTCAGCACCACATCTGGGCTATTCTACTTTTGAGGAATGGGAAAATATCGTATTCTAGAAGCCAAACATATTATCAGAGGAATATGTTGTTCATGCTACAAATTTTAAGGATAGTTTGACAAAAATATGTTCCACCCAGTATACTATTTAAGAAAACTATCTTCTTTCTGATCCAAGACCATTTAAATAAAAAAACGGAACCAAATATTGTTCCTGGTTGACCGAAATGGAAACTCATTTTTGAAAGGAGATGTTCTATTAAAGTTATTTTTGGTTGAGAATACCAGAAATATAATTTATTTCCACGTGCAGGTTATGTTTTAAAGATCTTGACATCCTTTCCAAGTCGACAACACAATTCATAGATTTATAAAATGATATTTTCCCAATAAAATTCGTTCCACAACTAGGTTAGTCACCAGAAGTAACACTTCTGAATTTCCTTATTTCCACTATTATATGTTTCTTCTTTCCACCAAAGCTACGACAGTTCTTAAAAGATCATAGATATTGGGGAGAGTAAGGAAAATAAGCGAAGGGATAACCTGAAAAATTGGCAACTTTACCGAAATCTTCTATCTCTGTGTTGTGAGATAAATGAAAGCAAAGATGAGCCTTCGTTAAAACTTGGCTTTTTATAAGTAATGTCAATTCTGTGTAGCCTTCGTTTGCACTGAAAGAAAATGTTATTTCCCAACATCAAACCTTGCTAAATCTAACTTAATTCGTAACACAAAATAAACTTTTTCTCATTAGTAATCTGAGCCCTTTAGAACCACAGAAACTTCTATAATGACAATGTAAATTAATTTATCATGGAATATTTTATTTTGGCCCAAGCCATTTTATAAATGAATATTAAGTTTAATATATCTTATAATTTAAATATATTCATAAAAATTTTTATTATGTGAATGGTATGAAGAAAATAGCAAATTATTTTGCTTCGATACTCCGAAAGCCTGCAAAAATTAGCTAATAGAATGAAATTAATTTCAAAAACTTACCAATTAAAAATTAAATACTTTTTTTCAACGATAGCGATTTTTTTTATGTCCAATTATATTTGAATTAAACGTGTAATCGCTGCATCTTCGAGACTGGTAGCACTTAACCTTCTACATAAGATAACCAGTCTAACTCTGATGTTTTTGAAGTATGAAGCCTTGGAATGTCAAGAAACAAAAAATAAAAAAACATAAGTTCAACTATACACATTAAAAACTCGTTCAAAATTGGTTAAAATTAACGTCATTTTACGAATTTAAACGTTTGAAAAAATTTGAAATTATTTGATATATTAAAGTTTAATCGAATCCATTTTAATTTAATTTAACATCTATGGTTGTAGCAAAGGTTTGTTTGAATCGAAATATTGAAATGAAGTTTGTGTGTACCATTTTACTTTTCGTCATTACGATTGATGCTTAAATCTAAAAATATCAAATTTTTCAAGCGTAAATACTTATAATCGACTGAAAGTAAAACAACATTTAAAAAATATGTCATGTGATTTTTTAGCTTATAAGATGAAATTTTAAATCTTCTGAGAATATTAAAATGATATTAAGTTTGAAATCCGAAACATCTGTAAAAGTAGAAAGAGGATTTATTACCGTCTCTCGTTTCTAATGGTCTTTTCAAAACTTTACACTTTTTTTGTACATACTTTAAACATGAATCGATGTTAACGCAAACTTATGAAAAAGATTTTGAACATTTATTCACATATCATTTTCAAAATAGCTAAATTAAAAAATAACTACTTTAATAATGATTAACGAATTTTCACGGGATTCTGAAAAGCATACTCGTTTTTATTTGATGATTAGATACAGGGATATTCGAAAAAATGTATACAACGCTGAATATATCATTTTTCTAAGATAAATAAATCGCAAATTGAAACATCAAATGTTCATCAACGATTGTGAATGAAATTAAATTTTTGACGTAAGAAATAACAAATGATCTTTAATGTTTTTCTTCAATTTGAAATTTTTTACTTTGTCAAGAAGTTGTGACCTTTTTATGTTTTTAAGAATCGTATTAATTTTATAAGCTATTATTCATCAAAACAGAACAATAGATAAGCATTATTTTGTATTATATTCCACAGTGAACAGTCAGGGTTAATCTGTCAACAGGAAAGTTTGAGTTTACTCTAAACCCAATAAGATAGAAGTAATGAAGCTTCGCCATATAAATAAAAATGTTTTAAATTTCAACAAGGGTAATAATTATTCACTTCAATTCTATCAACACCTTTTTCAGGAATCTTTGATTCTTTTGGAATTCTTCAAATAATTAATTGATGTATTAAAATTTTCTAAACACAAAAAATGTTTCATTTTACTTCTAACATTAAAAAATTTTACTTTAGTTCGAGCCCCAAAAGAACATGTAGATACGTGGTCAGCACAATAAAAATTACTGATACATTGAATTAATTAAAATTTTCGTTTTGTAAAAGGTAATTTAACATCATTCACAGAATATTCTTTGAGGATTCAAGAACTATATTTATTCTTGAATATGTGAAAACATGTGGATTATTTTCGTCATATTAAAACTCATAAAATTGATTTTAGTCATAATTCCTTAACCTATTCTTAAAATTTCACATATTTTCTCGATATAGTTGTCAACTTTTGAGGTATCTTGAGCATTTAAAACAACAAAATTATTATATTTCAGCTTTATTGAATATATTTTGTGATTTTTCATCACCGCTTGCATTTATTTATCAACCCATTTTCTATATAATTTAAAAATTTATAATAAATATAGTTTTGATTAGTGAAAAAAAGTATTTAAAACGATTTAAATTACTGACAACTTCACTGTTATGTTCATGAAAATTTTGTTTTAGTCCCGTTAGCACTTCACTAAAATACATTTAAGAAAGAAAACAATTTTGCCCCAGATTAAGTTTCGAAATAAATTAAAATTTGCAGAACTTCTACAGAAAAAGTTAAAATTAACTGTATAAATTTTTTTGCCCATTTCCAAAATTTGTTTCAACTCTGCAGAAGTCGCATTTAAAAAATTCTGCATGGGGTAAGTACAAAGATATTATTCTTGACAGTTTTAAAATAACACTTCTTGAACCTTCATCAATTTTAAAGGATTGAAAGATTCAGACACGGAAAGTAAGTATCAATCACAAGTACTGGTTATTTGAGATCAGATAATTGAACAAAATCGTACTCATGGAATTTCCGTTCTATGTTGGTCATAAAAATTTAAAAGTAGTTCTTATCGATGGTGCAAAATTTTAATTCTTATTTGATTTTTTTATCAAATTTTTGTGTTAAAATTAAATAAGGCTGCCGCGTTTAATTGATAAACTATATGAAGAGTGAAAGTACAAATGATAAAAAAAAGGGAAATCTGTCTGACCTGGTTCGAAATCCTTCATAACAGGTTTGTTTCCGTATTACTTTAGAATTGAAAAAGCTTTATCACTCAATTTTGTATAAATTTTAGTTTACACTTGAGTTAAAGATTCTGTCAGACCAATATAGATATGAGCGCATAATGTTGTTCATGTATTTTTTACATTTTGAAGTGAAAAACAGAGTATATTTAAAACTATAAAAGGGTGATTTGATATTCATAGAATTTTGAATTATTTTATCATCACGGGTATTTAAAATTCTTATTGTTGTGTGAGTTAAATTGTATTAAATATCAAGAGCCCTCACAACTATAGGTTAGAAAGAGCAAGAGATTGTAGTAGAGAGAGGATCATCATCAGTATTTATCGACATTTGTGGCATTCTTCATAAATCAACAAAATTGTTAATAAAACAACGATGGGAGTATTATCTAAATTTCAAAATTTAAACAAATACAATATGGTGAAATTAAACCCAGAGAATACATCGTTCGAAAAAAAAAACTACAAAAGATGCTAAATTGAGGTTTAAAATAATATTTCCAATTTCAAATTGTATTAAAAAAGTGTGATTAAAAAATAGGAATATCAAAAACCAAATTTGATAAAATCCTCTTCTGAAATGTGTTTTGAACGAATAATAAATGTTTAAAATCATTAGCGTAGATATATCTTATGGAAAGCAACCAAAATTAGGGAATATAAAAAAAAGTTATGTGATATATTAACTGATATAAACTATCCTAAAGGTAATTCATGTGAAATAAAATACTTTCAATTTTTTCATTTAACAAAAAGATTTTCATTCGAAACATGTTTTTTATAAAGGTATGTATACGAAGATTCAATTTTTATTGCAAGTGTGTTGGATCTACATCATATTGTATTTATTAAAATTATACGTGAAAAATTCATCTTTTAAACTCATCTTTGTAAAACATTTATATTCTGTCGGGAAAATACACTCAATAACGATTGTCTAAATTTTAAAGAAATTTATTTTGAGATCAGAAGGTCTATAACTTTAAAACTATTTTTTACATTGAAAAATAATTTAAGCAAAAGGATAAATAAATAAAACAAATAATTAAATGTTGAATAAACATCAATGTATCGAGCGGGAGAAAACGTGGAAGTCATTGTGTAAAATTAAAGTGACTCATAATCTTTTGAAGAATTTTGGTGATTTTAAATCTTCATAAAGTTAATTATGAAAATACCAAAAGAGAATGTTATAAAGGTATAATTTTTATAAACGCCAAAGAACATCAAGTAACTGAATGAAAAGAAAATTTAATCAACAAAGAATAGAAAATCACGGAAAAAATGTTCATTCAATTTTGATATATATGTAACGAACAGTGAATATGTGAATTAACGTAATATCTATCAAAGGTTAATTTTTTTTGTTTTCATTTAGAATTATTTTACTTATTAAGAACTTTGAAAAAATTATTTACAAAAGTTATATTTGGGATTTGACGAGGTTTTGTGGTTGTGAACTGGTGGAGATGATAAACAAAAATTTTTGTCATAAGCCATATTTATTTGAATATAATTCAATCTTAAAAGGGACAATTTGATATAAGTAAAAAAGGGTTCTAAATTTAAATTAAGGAGACAGACACATAAAAACAAAAATACAAAGTATAAAGACAGTTTTTCATATCTCAGACGTTTTTTAAAGACCATCATAGCTGAAAATAAATTTTGGATATTTCTAACTGATGTTGAAAGTACGAGATAACAAGTAAAGATATGATCTGGAAGTATTGATACAAAACATAGGATGCTTTAAAAAGGAGTCAGACTGGACATCCATATAAATCCTTTCATATTCATAAACTAAATTATATTCTTAATAGCTCCTCTACATAGGATTCGTTTACAATGATTCTTGAAAATCTCAAAAATATTTATCAATGAATAAAAACATATTTTCAAAAGATTAAATTATATTCGGTTTATGAAAAATTACTCATACGGATATTATGAAACACGTGTAAAAATACTGAATCAACAATTCGTTTAAATATAATTTTCGTAAGGAAAATTTTCAGTTTAATACGAAAAAAAGCTAAATAATTCATAAAAATTGCTTTAATATAAACCATTAAAAAAATATGTTAATAAAAAGATTATCGACAAAATGTTTGTCATAAATCTAATAATGAAAATGTTAGAATTATAAATGTAAACGAAAATTAAATTCGTGGTTATCTATTTTAAACAACTCATATATCATTTTATTCTTGTATAGGCCTTATAAATCTTTTAAAAAATTGTTAAAATACTGGTTTTCAAATCTTTGAGGTGCAAGCCATGAATGGATACCAAATTATGAAATTAACGTTCAGAAGCTTTATGCTTTTGAGAAGATTAAATATTTGAGCACAAATGTGGAAAAACACAACAAAAAATCATTAATTTTACCAGTTGGATAGTAGCTATAAGCAAAGACGACTCTAAAATAGGTTGATTTAACGCAAGATCAATACCATTTTTTATTCCCTGATTTGTTCTTCAAATAAAATATATTAAGGGGAAATGTAAAATCATAAGACTCATGACTCACTTCGACCAATGGTTTAATATTCATTCAAAAAGAATTATCAAACTTTTCTTAAGCGTTGAATCATTAGCATCATTTTAAATGATCCAAAATGTGAAAATACTAATCTTTGAGAATAAACAAGAGCCGCCCATTTAAACCGATGTTCCATGAATTATATACTCAATTCTTCCCATCTAGAAGGAAAGAACAAATTCTCAGATTATCATTTAAAATTGATAAACGAGATATCATACACGATTAACAGGATAGATTTTAGGTAACGTATTAGCACGTGGGAATATTTAAACAATTCATGAAATAATAGGATAAATCACCGCAATGAATTAAAAAATATGAACCTTAGCATAATATTTTAAAAGATGACTCATAGAGATATCTTCAGAGGGCGATTCTAACCTTCGAATTAATTTAATAATTGTTTGCAAAGATTGGTTGCGATTACATTTTAGTTACAACAGAAAAAAATTCAAATCGATCATTGATAAATTAAAATACTTATAATTATATTTAATTAAGGAGCATAAAGGTATAATAATTATTAAAAATTCTAATTTTACATAAGATATTAAATGGATTAATACCCTTGTTATAAATTGATCGTTTACATCCGCTTATGTTTAAAATTCAAATTATAAATGAATATTAACCCAAAATGGCGGCAATTCACGTGGACGGTACCTCATACATTAAAAAGTTAATTTTTAATGCAAAGAATAAAAAAATTATAAATGAAGGTTAAAAATAAATATTTTTAATGTTATCGGAAGTTTTGGGGTATTTTCTCTCTTCGTATTTATTATTTCTTCGTTTTAGCATTCATATTTACTTTATAATCCTTGACAATTAAGAAAAGTAACACTCAGCAAGCGCCTAATAAGGTTTTTTTCAGACAACACTCCAAAATAACATGTTGAAGAATAAGCATCAATTAATTGATGAAAATAAGAGGCGATATAGAATTGGAAAATAGATTCAGTCGAAGTGTGATCTTTCTCGATTTGTAAAATTGCCAGAATTTATAAGAATCCAAAGACCAGAAAATTTAATAAAACAGCGCTTGAAAGCCACACCGGCTGTCAACCATTGAATGTTACAGCCGAAAAGTCGTTTAGCTCGACCTTTCTTCATTTTTTATTTCAATACAAACCTAAAAACCGAACAGAGAAGAAATAACGAACCAAAACTGTCGCAGAAGCTCAAATAAGGACTGAAAAGTCTGGAAAACAAATCAAACATTCTTTTAATAAACCTTTCATTGTAAAGTATGAATTTATCATGTTGTAACTATCAAAGTGAAAAAAGCCTCACATGTACTTATCGCAAAAGTAGTTTTTCTCTTTATAATTTGTGGTATGGCTTCCAGCCATCTGTCATAAGCTGTGGGTGCAATATTTGGTCGTTAAGAGAAAGGCGCGTTTTGGCAAAATTATAAACTCAAAAACTACCACATGTCTTTGTTTAACCCGAATTCTACCAGAGTATCAGATAAAGTTCAATCTTATTCCTAATTGAATGGATAATTGCTTCACAAGTAAGAGTGAACTCGCCAGAAAACGATGGCCACTCTATTTATGGGGATCAAGAGAAGACGATTACTTGAATCCCGATTCAGAGAACCAGCTCCAATTGTTAAAGTAATCTTAAATTTTAAATTGTAAATTTCGCCTTTACAATATTTTAAATATTTTCAACGTCTCTAAAACTAATCGAGTTTAAGAGCTTTAAATTTTTTTCGTGTGATAGAATTAAACTCTCATCAACGTAGTTGTGATTGTTATTAACCGTAATCGTGTTTTTATCATTTTGTATGCCTAAACTTAATATTTTGTTCTTTTAACAATCAACTATACGTTTTAACATTAAAATTTCATGCAATGAAGAATTCTTTGTGCAAATAGCTGAAATTATCCCTGTTGCACCATCTTCTTACATTTATCATTTTAAAATTGAATATTTTGTAACGAGTTTTGACTTATCTTATGAATTTAGACTTGAACCCTTGCTACTCGTAGACCAATAAATAGTTTGCATATCAAATGAAAAAATAAAGTTGCCATATTTTCTTTAAAAATATATACTATTCAAACTCACTGAGCTTGCTCGTTTTTTTGCATAAAACTTGAATATGGTTACTGTTTACTCTTGCCTATGTCATAATTCTTTATCATGAGTAACTAATGAATAGTATACGTATTTTATCAAATTATTGAATAGAGTTCTCGCTGAAATTTGACAACTGAATTATTATTTAAATCAACAGCAGTGCCCATTATATTGAGTTTTGTATATTAGGCGTTATACATCTTAAAGAACTCATATCTTAGCATAAATTGATTATTGTGAAAACAATAGAAATTTCATTCGATTTTGAAATGCTTACCTATGATTGAATTTTATATTCGAATCTTTTTTAATGTACTCAAACATATGTAGAAATCGCACTTTAAATAATAAAATACTTGCTTAATTTTAAAATAATCTACCACAAAATTTTCTGACTTAATTTTTAAAACGACGTTAAAATATTTTTAGCAAAAAATCACAAATGTTTTACAATATTTAAACATTCAGATTGATGTAAAAAAGCTATGTATTTTGTTCATAAAACTACAAAAATTTACTCATATATTATATCAAATATTTTGCAAAATACTCACGCGAAAGCTGTGGTATCACATAGAACCTTTTATAAATGGTGTAATTAACTAGCAATTCTTGTAAAGTGCTTGAAATTCATCTAAGTTTAAAATTTAACCTTTCTCCATTGGAAAATGTTGACGTTTATTGCGAGTAAACCTATTCAGTAGTTTTCAAGAATTTTTGACTTAACTAAATGAATTTTTAATTGAAACAAATAATTTCAGAAGTGCCTCTATTTCTATTTAATAGCGAAAGAAACTCATTTTAATTTGGTGAATCTACGAAAAAAGTGTTTAAAATGCCAATAGTTCAAAGTTGAAAATTTTTTCTTCCTTAAAACGTTGAATCTGTGCAGAAATTATTTAATCTTATAATTTTATGAGAAAATTACCAAAAAAGAAAGGTTTGGTTATCACAAGATTCCTTAAGTAAATATGAAATAGCGTATGAAGTGAAAATTACATATTCAATCAAAGAAAGGTAAATATCAGAGGAAAATAAATACAACGAGTTTTATTGTTAAGATTCGGAAGAATGTGCGACTTAAAAAATTAACAACAAATTTCTTGAGATCCTCCAATAAAAACATATTGCAAAATAACAATAAGAGGTATTAGAATATACATTTTCATGAATTCGTGAACAAATTATATTGAAATTTTTTTATGAATATAAATACTTTCAGTATTTTTTCTTATCAATGTATAATACCATCACCTATCATTTGTTCTCTCTATCAATGCAGTGAATCACTTAACTTTTTGAGAAAATTGTATCAAATTTTATTGGTGTTTGAGTGCTCTATGGTAATGGTATGGATAAATTATTGACTATGTTCATCTTTTTAAGTTTGTTAGCCTACCTTTGGCATACTCCTTAGTTGTATGACGTCCATCAATCTCTATATACAAACGGCTGACACAAAATATTAATTGACACGATTGACTTTTTAGTTTCAGTGCTCCAATATGATTGCAAAACTTTCAATATTCCATCATTATTATCTTTATTTCAAAAAATAATCGACACGATCGCCTCTTATGGACTTGTTTTCACAATTTTTCTCCACTTCCACAATTACAAGTGGACATCAAATTGTCACTGTTCTAATTAAACCATTAACTTAAACAAAGCTTTCGAAATCAACAAGTCTTTGAGTTGAACGATTCTGATTGTGGGAATCATATCTGCAAGCGAAGTTTTGGAAATTTATTCAGAATTAAATAATTAGAATTTTATTCACCGGATAAAATTTTTACATAAAATGTTTTCATGACGATACCAATCATAAGAAAACAATTCTAAAAACTGTTAAATTCTCTTTCCATGGATACGAGTATCAAAGATTAAGACAACAAATTCTTTCTGGTGTAAATATTTCTTCTTATAAATATTATTGGAGAGAAGATTTGTCTGAACTGCAAAAATAAAAAAACATTTGAAATTTGAGCGCTTTTTATGTAAACGTAAAGTTTACATGTAAAATGAACCTCTGAAGATTTTAAGATATTTTCTGTAATGAATAATATTGAAAGGTTTTCAAAATTTTTAAAAATGCTTGAGTTGAAAATAAGATAGAGAAATGGACGAAAAGTAAAATATATAATAAAAAATTTTAAGTGTATAATGTTAAGAAATCATAAAATTTTAAGAAATATACCAACTTCAACGACAAAGTGCACGCCAAATATCATAAAACGATCTATCTCTCACAATTATTTTCAAATAGATGATTGTGCTTAATTTTTTACAGAATATAATGATTTCAAAATGCAGTTAATTAAAATTTTTTATGGTTTATAAATTTGTGTATTCATGTTAAAAACTATTTTCGCGGTCTGTTGTTCTGAAGACTAAAAAGTTTAACTGTTCGATTTTTGCATAATTTTAACTTATTGAAAAATTACCAAATGAAAAACAACGCGACCCTTCTCTTATTCACTTTGAAATTTTTGAATTATAAATGGAGTGAGATCACGAAAACATCACTATATGAGAGAATATGACTATTCATTGATATGATCGATCATACGAAAATTCAAAGAAGCTCAGATTTAAAACAAATATTAATGTAATTTATTTTGAATAATTAAAAAATACTTACAATTTATGGAGATAAATTTGACACGTTAACCTGTATTAAGCAACTGAGGAGAGGAAAAATCATGATTTTTAAAATATATCAAACGAGATATAATATTGTGCACACAACAAAAATATATTTAAAAATAGAAGGAAATAAACATTTAAAAGCAATCTTATGTCATTAAACACTGTTGGAATAGTGAAGCTTTGCGGATTAAAAATTTCGGTGTCTTAATTCTCCGCTTTCAAAGTTATATAAATTCTGATTTCTCATTCGTAAATGAAAGATTATTTCACGAATATATACTCAAGAATTGATAAGGATCATGTTTTATTATCATATCAATTTCTCGATGGCTTGTCATTTAGCTACATTCTGAACTTATTTGATTGAATGGATTTACATAAAATTTAAGTTACATGTAAACACTACAAATGTTCTCTCTATTGACAATGATTTGACAGATATATTTAAACCATTCTATTCTGGTTGACTAGATTTCATAACAGCCAAATCATTCATAAAATGATTTTCATGAAAATGATAATTGAACTAATGGTATTTTAATGGTTACATCAATCACAAATAAATTAACAGAGCCAACGTATACTCAACAATTTAATTAAGAGGAGTGAAACCCATGAATAAAATTTCATTTAAGCATTTCATAAAATAATGAAAAGAAAAATTAAACAAGAGCAAATAAAAGGACGTTTATTAACATCAACTAGATATTTTTTAATAGGTAAGGAAATTATTAAAAGTGTGTGGATATTTGAATCGATAATAAATGTAGTTTGCAAAGTATCGAAGTTACGCTTATCAATCACGATAAATAATAACAACAGTAAATTGGCGAGATCAGTTTCTCAATGATATCGAAAATGTGAAAAAAACATTCAAACCGAAATTTATTAAAAGTTAGTTTACTTAAAACTAGAATAAGTTTGCAACGGCTATAAGTGAAGCTAAAAACAATAAAGAAAGGATGGAAAACAAAAATCATTAAAATGTCCAAAATTGCGAAATGATATAAAAAGAATTTTTAAAATACTTTAAAAAGAACAGATAAAGTTAGAAACATCAAGTTAAATATATGTGACCGAGATGTTCCTTCTTCTTAATTGTACTAAATAAAAGGGAAAATTACTTTTATAAATCCGATAGATTTAGCGTTTTCACGAAAACATTGACGGCAAATATAAAGATCGTACTTTCTAATCATTCCGTGATTATTCGAACAAATTGTGCTAAATATTATCTTAAACATTCAACCATTTCTTGAACCTCTTCCAAATGGCTTTTTGGTGACTGTTCCAGATAGCGGAGTGGACCATTTCCGAAACTTATATTTTTAACGAAGTTAGCGAAACTTTTGGTCCACTACATTTTGAAAAATTTAGGATAAAAATCAATATCCAGATTGAAATGCGCAAATAGATTATTTTTCGTATAAAATGGTTATATTTAAGTGATTGGAAAAAATTTAAAATGGCGAATAATCAAAAGACACCTATTTATTTTACTAAACACGCCAGAGTTAAAATTAAGTGAATATTCATTAATATCAACCAATCAATCAGATGACAATTTAAACCATTCGTATTTATCGTTGACTAAACTCTTAAATTTTTTGTTCGTTTAAATATTCACAAAACTTTAAAATAAGAAAATAAATTTCAATTTTATTTGTAAAATTAAGTAATATTAGAATATCCTAAAATTAGGTGAAATATGAGGTTTGTAAGTGATAAAGAATCTGATTTTTGAAAATATTATAAAGCAAATTAAATGAGTCATTGATGGTTACTTTACGTAAGTGTATTGAAATGTATATTTAATGAAAATCAATGTACGCATGTCATCCAACTGTATTGGTTATTCCGATTTCTCGTGAATTCAACTTCCTACTTAAAAATTATCAAACGCGTGTTAATGGGCATTACTTTGGACACAATTTCATTTCTTAAGTATTTTAAAGGTGATTCACATCCCAAAATTTCATTTTTACTACTCGAATTGGACAAATCTATGTCTAGCCAACTTACATACATTTTACGTCTACAGATATTCGTATCGATTTAATCTATTTTAAATAGCTTAAACTTTGGTAGTGCATGCATAATCTGAGGGATATTTAGCATAGTTTACTGTTGTTACAGCAATTTAAAATATCTGATGTCATGATATTAATTTAGGTTGAATTTTTCAATCAGAAAGGATTGTTAAAAGATAAGTCGTAGTAGGAAGAACTAAATACTGATTCTTAATATTATCAATCTCAATAATCAAATAATTTATTAATTTAATATTTGAACCAATGAATTGACTCTCTTTCCGACAGAAAGTTTTAAATTCAAAGTATGATTATATTTTTGCTCAATTTATTTTCGACCATTGAATAGCTTTTTGTGCTTTAACCAAATAATCAACGTGAATTATGATTCCCATAAATAATCAAAATGTAATAACTCTTTGATATTTCGCTTGTTTCAACAGCGCTGAGTATTATGCTGAAGGTTCGTTGACTTATATTTATACCCAAAAACATGAGATTGTCATGATTGAAAACTCTTTCAATGTGCAATGAGAACTATATTACCAACTTTTGACTGTTTTATTATATAAATTATGTTGATATATATATTGATATGACATTAATAATTTGATTGTCGAAGGATAAAATTGTTATTTGAAAAATTACCACATGAAGTTTTAATCAAAAGAAAGATTTTATTTTGATAAAAATTAAGTAATTATAGAGGTATTCATAAAAAAATTGAAAACTTCCAATTTCAATATTTTTACGCCATATATTTAATGATGATCACGCCTGTGCGTTATACAATTCGCATTTATTCGGATATATCAAAAGTTTCCATACATTTATAAACTTTTTCGAAAACGATCTCGGATTGGTATATTTGACATATTATACCGATTATAGGTTTACAAATGATGCTGGATCTTCTCGTAAATTAAATCAAAATTATATTGCTATGATTAAAATCAATTCTACTGTGAATTTTAGGATCATGTAAAATCATGGGTGCAAGTTTACCGATAAAATTCTTCATAAATTTAGATCTGTGCAAGATCTACCTTACCTCACAGATTTATTTTAGTGAAGTTACCACATATCTTTACACTGTTAGATTGACTTTATAACGATCAATTGGGTTGAGTTTTTTATCCTAATACAAACTCGTTAGAACGATCTGCGAAAACGTACACGATTGCTTATTGGATAAGCAAATGAAAAAGAAGCAAAAAAGAAATTCCATTGAGATGTTGTGTGGAATTAATAGTTACCGTAAACTGTCTCATGTAATAAACCAAAAATCAATAGTTCATCTTGTTTTTTGTCTTTATACCATCATAAATTTTCAAGTCATTTACCTTTTACAAAATGCTCTCTTTTATCAGATTAGTGTGGGAAAATACCAAAAACGTTATAAAATACACATGTAATTTGTTTTTTTATAAATCTATATTTTATGTTTTCATCAGGACAATTATTAAAAAGTAAAAATAAGAAAATTAATGGTTAAAATCGGCGTTTCGATAATGAAAAACATATGTAGGGGATTATGCTTTAGATATTAAATTATACCATGATTGTTTGTGTTTACGCATGCCCGAAACATTTCATCTCTCATCATCTTGTATTCTCCTTTCTTTTGGATTGAAGCGTTTAATCTGCTTAGAAAATATCTAAAAATTGTGGTTATCTAAATTAGTCTTAACTGCAAAACTCTATAAAATTGCCCAGATATGCACATTTGTTTGAAATATTATAATGGTGATAAGTTTCTTCTTTATGTCCTGGTTTTATATCACGCTTCATTCGTCTTTCTTGAAATGTAAAGTTATATAAACTGTCCATTATCCCAGAATTTATTGTTTTGTAAATTTTATTGTTTGCTTTTTACTTAGTGTACCTATATTGGCATCGCTTATAAATTGGTAAAAACACTTCAATACTTTTATTCGGGTTTGATCGAACAAAACAATCTATCTTGTGACGATAAAGGAACCCTCACGATACTGCTGTCGTCAACTTTCGTCATTGTTTCATTTCGTTTGAGCTTATGATTGATATCATTTAAATTTTCTGGTTTAGGCTTACGTAACGTTTAAAATTTTATTTTTATCTTATTATTAAATTAAAAAATTGAAGATTTGCATTGGATCAATTTGTCTTCACAGAGTGCGAAATGCAATGTAAATATAAAATTTTTAGCAATATGATATAGTTGTAAACAGTTCAATTTCAGCGCTTGTTATAGGATTTATATTTAGATAATTTTTTTTATGATCGCTTCATGAAACTCTAAATTAGATTGATCCTTCATGGTTTTTATTTTCTAAATATTCGAAATGTGGCAAAAATTCTTAAATAGTTTAAAAAAAATCATCAAATTGGTTATCAAAATACATGACTTTAAATGATGTAAGATACTATTTATCTTTTCACCACTCATTGGGGTCAATACTAATGCATAGACACATTTAAAAAATAAGAGTCGACAAAATAGTTATATTTATGAAATTTGTAATATCCATTATAACGAGAATATACGAACGTCATAAGTAATGGTCAAATTTCAAATATTCGTTTATTACAATTATTACTGGCACTAATCTCACAATATTCACTTCTTTTTTTTTGAATGACGATCAGATAAGTGGCATGATAGGTCTACTTCAATCGTTACACAGTTGGTTATTTATTTTATAAATAGGAAAATTACATAGACACGAACTCATCACATCATAACCGTCTGTTAAGTATTTTTGATTTGGGCTAAGGTCATAAATAATGAGCTATTTCACAGTGGCTTGTATTTTGATGAATTTCACTCATCACATTTTATTTTAAATGATATTTTTATTTTCTAAGATACACCCACATAAAAATAGTCATGTGATAATTGAGTACTTCTTAGAGCGTAAATTACAAAATAACACTTTTGGTGTAGCATAATTTGACGGAAAATGTACTCCCAAAAATGCATGAAAAGCAGTAGCATAATTGAATTATTTTATTATTACTCTCTTAAAGAAGTTAAAACCTCAATTAGATTCAAAATAAAGATTTAGTATAATTGAATGATACAAAAACCCATTTATGACAGCGCTATTATTAAGCCGCATAACCGCAAAGAATGGATTCATATCGAACGATGAAAAACGAGTGGATTAACTTAATCAAGATTTTTGACTTTTGAGGAATTATAAATCAAGGATTTCATTGAGTACCTCATAAAAATAAAGCTGAGATCTGCAAATCTTTACAATATATGCATGTATCACACATTGACCTTTATGAAAGTAAATGCCAATGAATATTAGAGCAAGCGCGGCAGACGAGGTCTAAAACACAGATATATGTGAATAGCATGATCTAAATTTCAACTAAGTAACTTTTTAAAACCTTTCAGCATGCCTTAAGGCGTTGGAATTGAATGAAAAGAGAACTGGTGTAAATATTCATAAAACGCATTCTGCTGATGATGTTAGGGTACAGGATATACCAAAGGTTACAGCTGCAGTGTAAATGTTCCTCCTATGAATTACTGTACTTAAAAAGTCAAAATAACTTCCTTGCATCCATATATCATAAATATGCAGCTTTACATTAACAGTCGCGTTTTTATGAGGTTTTAACGTTCAAATTATCTCGTCTATTTTTAAAAAAAATTGATTTTCATAAGTCATTTCCATAAGCATTAATTTGATTTAGAATTAAAAATCTGTCACATTATTGGCTAGTTTTTCGGCGGATTGTCCATATTACTCAGTTTTCATAACATAATGAATCTATCTTTATTTCGAAGTTTCATATTTAAATTCTCCCATCCTTCTATTTCTGAGTATTTATTTACACTGTTGTACTTTTCGAGTTTACCAGTCAATACGACGTCAAATAAAATACAAAATTTAATATTACATTCACCGCGAAGACTACTATTTCCATTATTTTATCAGTAGATAATTGACTTATTTATCGCTCATACGGACAATTTAAGCTTAACCGTACATTCACCAAATTAATTACACGAAATTATTTAAGTATATAATTTTAAATATCAAAAC
The DNA here is from genome assembly GCA_024349245.1 of Neodontobutis hainanensis. Lineage (NCBI taxonomy): Eukaryota > Metazoa > Chordata > Actinopteri > Gobiiformes > Odontobutidae > Neodontobutis > Neodontobutis hainanensis. The sequence continues at coordinate 65,765 of JALDNG010000888.1, forward strand.
TAAGTTTATCGTTTGCGACTAAATCGACTCAATATTTATTGTTTCCTATCACAATTTTGAACAATGGTGGAATATGTAGCTACATATTTCTAAAGACTAACCTAATTACTGGCTTTTATATGCATTTTTAACGTTTGTTGTGTATCATAATGACTAAATTTATATCATCTATGAGAGTTTTCTCAAATGGGTCCATTTAAATAAGTAGACTTGAATTCTACAAAAAGCTGAATTCGCAGTCAATGCACGGACGTCTTAATATGTCAAAACTGTCATGAAATTTTAATTAAAACATGTCTACATATGAACGCATGATAGAGTAGACGATATAGATTCAAACCGTCTTAACATTCACAACTGAATTTTATCATAATTAAAACACAATTTGAATGAGTTAATTATTTTATTTGTTCAATTTTTTGTGAATCCTATGAACTTTTTAATTAATTTTAATTCAAAATTTATTTATCCAAAATCGGTGTAACATTTCATTTTTTTTATTCCATTGAAAATGTTTACGCATGTGCTAGCTAACTGCCAGAACATGCACATCTGAACTCATGTAGAATAACAAGAATATCTTTTTAATTTTATACCTTATGAAAATTTCAAAATTAATCAAATTTACATATAAATTGACCCCTTTATCTGAAGCAGGTTATAGCTTTGAAAGATGAGAATGGTAGAATATTTGAATGTTTAATTACTTTGTTTGATTTCTTAAGTAAATAGAATTAATTTTTAAGAATTTCAATTTTAATCGAGCTTTCAATATGTAACTAAAAGGTTTTTTTCACTCCATCTTTCCATGTAAATGTAAAAAAGTTCATAGTTTGAAGAAAATAGGGAAATATTTACATAGGAGGAATGAGCAAATAGAATTTACTCAAAAGTACATAAACACCGAAATAAATACATTTTAACAAAAGTATGACAATTCGAAAAACCTAAAATTAAGAAGAACTAGAATTATAGGCGGTATCTGTGTGATAGGCTGGTGATTAACACGGCAAAGCAAGCAATTCAAAATAAATACCCATTTTACCATCTAAACTAAACATTCAAACACTGTTGATATTTTTTGTTAAAATCTTGCAGACAAATTTATAAATCACTTAAAATATTTGGCAATTCTAAAATCATGCAAACTGTTGGTTTAAAGATTTACAAATTTTTAATCTTTGCACGAGATAGACCGTTTGAAATAAAATATGTTTTCTAATTGTCGCTCGTGCACAGCATATATTTTTACCTCTAAACAAGATTATTTTTCATCCCTCCAATTATGCTAAAAGTCAATAAAAAATTAATACAAAATTAATAACTAATTTAAACGTCTTTTATTAGATTTGAGAGTGATTTCATCTCTGTTTAAATGCCTTTGAAATTATGTGTTTCACATGGCACAGTGTCAAGGTAGAAAATTTCATAAACATTGATGAATTTTTAGTCAGAGCTATTTATTAAAAAGTATAAACGAATTAAAACCTTTGAAATTTTAAATTATTCTTGAATATATGATCATCAAAAATATAATATTAATTTAAATAAGTAGAAAGCTATTATATTAAAAAGCACTTTTTAACCTTATTGCGAAACATTATTTCTTATTCCAAATTCATCAATACCTGATTTTAAATATTCAATTGTCGTTTCTTTTCTCATTTTTATAATAATTAATATTACATTTGATAATTCGTACTTTTGTATTTACGTTTTAGTCCCGGTTAAATATAAACCATATCTTCATGAATAAAATCATCATTTTTGAAACCCAATCCCGAATTATTTGAACCACTCCAACCATCTAACGTTATTTTAATACCTGGATCAACATTAGTTAAAACTCTAAAATTCGGTTATATTTCTTGGTATGTTTTTTATCAAAATTTTCAAATATCATTTTTAATGTTGTTTTAAGAAATAATTCGTGTGAGATTCAATTTTGCCATTGTAATAATTTCCTTTGAATAGTAATGATTCAGTTCTGCCCGGATGAAAACGAAAAAACAAATGGTCATAATTGTCTTCTTTTTCACTCATTTTTATTTTACCATGAGGAGAGATATTTGAGTTTTGGCTTGCATTATACAAATACTCTTAAAAAAAGACAGCATTTTATTTATTATTGTTATAGAAATCCAAAATATTTGTATCAAAGCTATTATTTTTTGCTTATTTAATTTATTAATTGAGTATTAACTAGGCGGCGTGAACAAAAGTAGTATCAAAATCAACATGTTCGAAGTTGAATTTTATGAACATATGAATACAATCTTGATTGGCATTCGGCAAATGGAGGGTTTTAAAGTGGTTTTTGGCATATCTTCCCCAAAAAATATTGACTATCTCACATAGTAGAACGATGAAAATTAGTTCAGAATTAGATTCACAATCTATGAAAATACATTTCTTGATTTTGCCCATTTTCTCTAGGAGTTTATTTTTTAAATCTACCATTATATCATAAATTAGTGTCTAGTTATCAATGTAGTATATCTTTTCAACTGTTCTTCGTCACTAAACACATTTAAAATATTCAAATTAATTTTAATGATTGCGATTGATTAACTATTCATTTACTTTTTTCGTTACACGGCACTTCTTAAGTCAAAATTTCTTGAAGAAGAAATACACTCATTTAAATTCAAAAAGGTGATATTAGATTCTCGTTTGAATAAATTATAAACAGATATTTTAACATTAAATTATATTTGTGTATACATGAATTACGAACAAAATTTTATTTTGGGGAAGTGATACGTTCAGACGGTTTCTTCGTCCACCAACCTCAGAACGGGAACAAAATCATTTTTCTTTCCCACTCAAAATGAATGAATAGCCATTCATATTTTTATAAATTCAAATAATACAATCACTTATTTCAGAAATATACCTTTGACTGCAGTTGATCATTAATTGCATATACTGGTTACAGTTTGCCATTTCGGTGTAGTAAGATCAATGGTTACATGGTTTAGTTATTTTGTTGACACGACTTACGTCTTTTTCGTTTTCTGAGGATCGTCTAAATTCTGAATATTCGATGAAATTTCGACTCATAATATTTTTGTAACTCGTAAGTCAAACCTTAACGTTGAAATTATCCAACCAACATTCTCAAACCCATTGTTCTCCTCTTATATTAACGCAGTCTCTGTTGAATATCAAGCTGAGGTTTTTACCATCCTAGATGATTACATGTGCACTTTTAAAATAAGCCTTATTTCATTCAGAAGCGTTTCTTTTTTTCTCTCATCAACAACTCTATATTTGACAAGAAAGCCTTCGAGCTGTCATAAAACTAAACTTTCCCTTTTTCACATAGATATATATTGACGTAATTGACACTTCGCCATGTTTCAAAGACTATCGAAATAAATCAAATAAAAACTGTTTAACTTGTGTGATTTAGTTCAGATTTAATATTTTTATACGAAATTAGAACAGTTACAAGGACCGATAGAATCGGGAACTCTCACAATAGTATTGAGCCGACTAGACTTTATTCTCCATACTTCGGCTTTCTTCATAAATTTTAACGTCAAATAAGAACTTTAAGGAAAATAATAATTTTAAGAGCAATAAAAGGACAATGAGTAAAATTCATGTTTTTATAAGAATCAGGTTCTTAACGCAATCTATGCTACAAATCAGTTACTTCATGTCTTAAAATATTCATTTTCATAAAAATGCCGCATATACGATAAAAATCCGTCTATTTTTAAATACTCTTGCCATATAGTCGGAATTTTTCGATGAATAGACTCAAACTCTATTTACACCGAATAAAAATGTGTTTTTTGATTTATGAGGCTATTTTGTTGGATCTGCAATTTTCTTGCTCTTAACAAACCTTTTACATCTTTATTATAAATATCGTGATATTTAGTTTTTGTTTGCAGGTCGTATGTTGACATCCACATAAGCTTGATTTCCACACTGTTAGCAGATTTACGATAGGGCGATTTTAGAGGTAATTTAGAATCTTTAAATGATACTCATTCAACGTTTCATGGCATATTTAAACAAAACTATTTTCGTACGAGCTTCAACCGTTAACCACATTTACCATACATGCTTTTAGCAATGAAATTAAGCTCAAATCATAGTATTCTGATTTTTCCCACATAAACTTTGTAACACAGCGTATACAGCCATAATTTTAATCACAACTCAAAATTTACTCTTTTTCTTCCCTGATAATATTTTTACTTGCTTAAATAATTATTTAACCATTTAAGCATATTTTTCCGTTTCGGATCCTGCTCTTATGAACATAAACTCAACCTGCGGATAATACTTGAATTAAAATCCAGGAATAAATATATATGAATGTTAAGTATTTTACATAACAACACACAAATGCTTATTTTTCTCTTTTATTTTTCAATCAATGCCACTTACAACAGGGAAATAGATACATATATTTATTGTAAAGTTAATTGGCACGTGCCTATTTGTTAAAACGTAAAGTCAGTTATTACCTGATCATACATCTACTTGAGTATCCATCTCATGAATAAGCATAGATATCAAAACAGTGTTAAAAATAAAACCAATTTTCTTGTCTACGATTAATTGAAAGTTCATAATTTTTCTATTTTCTAATTTATATATAAATTTGTCTGATATGATTATTCTTTATCAACTTTTAATTCAAACTCGAGAGGAAGATAATTATCTATATCCTCATAAATTATATATCATCAATTATTTCCCCAATAATTAAAAAACATGAAATATATTTTGATTCTCTAATATTAGGAAATATATGGCATTTTTCAAAATATTTTTGACATTCGATGAATAAATTTAAGGCTTAAATTTACATTTAATTATCATATTATTGAACTTTGATGACTAAATTTATCAACTTTTATTGATTATTTTCAGAGTGTTTTTTAAACATCTAACTTATTGGAACAGTCAACGCCCTTTAAATTTTCCTTTTAAAACAGTTTTTGGTATAATTTTACAATTATAATCCATGCTTAATTGTAAACTTAAGGCTGTAAAAATTGATTCCTATGAATAAGTGGAATTATTTGTGTAAATGCCATAATTGTTTGCAATAATAAACTAACCGACCAGTTTCCATGTTTTAAAGTAGTATTTATAACTATATGAATTTAAAATTTTCGACAATAAATAATTTGAAAATTTTGACTAGTTTAACAGAAATTCCGCATTAACCGATAATAGTGAACTTTTGACAATTTTGGTGATATCTCAATGTTCTATTCATGTGAAGTAAGTTTATTCAAATGAAAAATTGGGAAATTTTCACTTTAACTTTTCTTATTTAAAATGATGTAAAGAGGCGTGTTTAGTTTTTGCATGAAAAAGTTAAAGTTTAAACGTAGGCCGTCATTTGGACACCAAACAAAACCCAAAAAATATGAACATAATTTTAAAAGATTCCATATAATATATGTAGCAGAAATTATACGATTAATTTTATCAATTATTATATCAATTACTTAACGTCGATTTTAAAAATTAACTCATTATCAAATGTGACTGTAAAAAAGGGACATTCGAGAAACGTTTGAATGAAATGAACGATAGAAATGTTTCGTTGAAATGTGTGAATTCAAAGCACCAATTAATCACAGTTTTGAAGACATTATATATAAATTTTAGAATATTTTACCGTCGAACAACATGCAAACCCTTTTATATCTAAGTTAATCGTATCGTTAGTAAGTGTAAAAATTTGTTTATTTATCACATATAGGTGAAAAATTAAAATTAGTTAGAAGTGTAAAATTATCTTTTTTATATTGAGGATAAAGTTGAATGTCTCATTATAAAAAGGAAGATTTTCGATGGATACTAAATAACACAAACATACGCTTTAAACCAAAAGGAGTTTTCACATAGTTTACTTTATTATTGAATAACAAGATAGTTCACTTTTAATTTGGAAACACAATATTTTAAATCTCATCTTTAACAAATAAATAAATTTTATATATTATGTTCCAGGTTTTCATTTTTGAAAGTTTCTTCTGAGATACTCCACACTGCTTCGAAGTTTAGACATCAATATTGATTTGAAACGTTGAAAAAAGGAACCTTTAAAAGCGTGGTCAGCACTGGCTTTTGACAATTCTGCAGTTTTCACCGATATTGTTTTAACCATCTCGGTAGTTGACTTGATACCAGTTACTATACTATTTACACACGTCATCAGTCTGTGAATTTATTTAAACTGTTACCTATTTATGTTAATGAGGACTAAAGACAGGAAGACTATCCATAGCACTATGTTTAAATTTATTTTTTCGATTTTCCTTATAAATATCCGATTCATAAAATAAGTTTATTTATAAGAGCATCAGGATTTCCTATTTTATATCACGATTTTTTGATTTAAAACATCAATTTTATTTCAATTTTCATGTTTTAAATATTTACAAGTCACATAAACTCCAAAATTCATTTATGTTTGAAATATTTTGTTTCACTTGAAAAATTACAGTTCATTTATTTTTGCATTTTATTGATACTTTTTAACAAATTTTCCATCTATAAATTAAAATTTTGAAAACTTTTTTGACATGAGCTTTACTATGCAGCATTATAATCTTGTGATTAAAAATATTTGCACAACTGATTTATACAACATTTTTAGCAATTTAACGATGCATTATTTAAGTTTTAAAAAGGTTTCCTCTCTTTTGATTCATGTAATTTATTCATAATCGACAATTTTTTAGGATATTAGTAAATAATGGTTACAGATTTCATGTGTTAGTTGATATATTAAATGTGGTTATTTATCAATTTAAACAAAAACACTTTTTAATCTACATTATATGACATGAATGTTACAAATTTTATTCTTTTGGATCAAATCATCGTATGAGAAGGGGAATTCATGGTTAATACGTGTTATTAATTGACATTTTTATTTTATAAAGTTAAATTCAAATATTTGAGTTTTTTATTTTCAGAGATGTGTTAGAATTTTTGACATTTTATCTTAGGTATTATACAATTTCAATCATGCGCGATGACATCATGCAAATCCATTGAAACTTTTATTCACTTTAATTTCAAACAACTAAAAATTAAATGTATTTAAATTTTTCATTTTATTCGCGGAATTTGCTTAAATTTGTATTCTCTAAAAGTGCTAACCTGCATGGGTTTTGTTTTAATTTATAATACAACATGTATTTGGGTTGACGCATAAATTTTATATCTATTTGATTTGATAGATATTATTTCATCTTTAAAAACAATGAAATTTTGAAAATTTTCACGTTTCTACCAATAGAAAATAAAAAGGTTTTTTGGTGTATCTCGTTTGCGCTTACAGTGAAATTATATCTCATAATGTATTTAAAGATATTAGAACTTATGTATTTCCAGAATATCGGCATAAATTCAACGCTTTTGATGATAACTCTCTTAACGTATTAATAATATAAAAAACGAAAAATGTTTTAGTTTTTACCCCCATTCGATTTTCGTTTAAATATTATTTTTATCTGAAAAAAAACTAGGTTATAAGAATCAAGTCTTAAAGTTGTTGGGTTTACTTTACTAAAACACTTGAGTTGAAGTAAAACGCCGCCACAAGCTTCAACACAAAACGATAAACCATGTGTAAATCGCTTTTAAACTAATATATTTTCAAAGAAAAAATATTTTTTGGACATGCTTATTCTATTTTATGAAATAAAGCCATATGAATTTGATCAATACCGAAGTTAACACGAGTAAATTGTATTGAAAAAGTATCGCATGTTTTCGTAGTTAAAAAATAGTAAAACATCACGGCGAAGAATTCGCAAACTTCTTTTCAACTATTTTTTTATTTTAAAGATCAGAACGAAATCATGTCACAACCAAAATTCTTATCATAATATTAAAATCTTAAATAAACTATGTATGCATTCGCATATTATTATTATACTGATTTAAAAATGAAATAATTATCATCGAGGTTTGCTTAACTGCACGAATTTTATTAGACTCGTGTGCGACAGATCAATGTCTAAAAATTAAAAAAAGTATTTTAAACTTTATATTGTTAAAGATTACGATAGCTTAAAATACAGATTGTATCCTTCAAAATTTCTATCATTTGGTATTTATCGTACATGCTAAAAGTTAAACAGATGAATATGTCCATGATTGAACGATTTATTACGAAGAGAAAAACATAGTCTCGCCATATTTTTCATGGAGTTTGTACATTTTACATTTATTATGTTTTCAAAATAAACTCAAGATATATTCGGAAAAGAAAAAATTACAAAACTCTAAAAGTGTACACAGGGCATGAAGATTACTTTTTCCATTCATGTATAATGTTAATTTAACTTCATCATGATGTACTAAGTGTCATATTTTGAACCATAGCCACCAGAAAAGCTCAATTAATGGAATATAACATGCTGAAAAATGAGAATTCCTCCAAAATATCCCCTTCTTATGGTGTAATTTTATCAGGCGAAAGTAATTTTGTGTCAACAAACAAAAAATGAACATTAGTCTTCTGTAAGACCACTTCCTTTCTTTCAAAAAAATGAGCAGTAATTTATCTTGGAACGAACATTTAGTTCAAATAGAACAAGCTTGAAAAAAGGTTGAGAACGAGGCGTTGATCCAACATAACCTAATATATACATTTTTTAGCGTGTAACTGTAAAAGTATTTGATCAGTTGAATCGATATATTCTGAAAAATATTGATAATCTTAAACTGATATTCAACTCTAAAAATTTAATTAAATCACATATTCCATGGAGATGTTCAAAATTTTAAAGATACCGAGTTAGACTCTTTAATCTCAGGTAATTATTCAAACCACGATGTCGAAAAAATAAATAACTCTAATGGTAGAAGAAAGGCATATTTTCAGTGGGCGAGTTTCTATCACTATCATACAGTTGACAAATCAAAACAAGCGTGTCTTCCAGAAGAGATAGAAGATCATATTAAACTCAGTTAACAAAGCTTCGGTTGAGAGTGTAACGTATGCAAGCTCAATTGAAAAAATGTCAGCACGCGTTTAACTTACCCTTCTCTACAAAAGATATCGAGTGACAATATATTGAGCGTGGAATTTTGAAGATAATTTCAGGGGTATTTACGAACGATATTCTTACTTATATGAATAATATTTACATGGCATCTGAAACCACAGCTCTTGAAAATGAGTTTTACGATTTTTTACGAGAATTCTACACATTTAAAGTTTGAAAGAAAGTTCTCTAAAAGATATCTTTCGATGAAATTTGTATGCCAATTCTGTTTTTTGCCTTAGTATTTATAATTTTTGGTGAAAACCATGTTTTTACACCATTTATTTGAAAATGTTGATGTTGTAAAGAATAGATTTTGAATTTAGACTTCAATCGCGCCTAAATGCATGGAATACTTAAATCTTAATAAATTTATGAAATAAAAAATTGGTAAAATATCTTGAACGCACATTTAAAAAAGTGTGGTTGTTTTGTCGCGAAATTAAATAATTCATGGATAAAGGAAAAAATATCAAAAACATGTTGAAATAGGAGGATTTTTCGAATCGCTAACATATCAGAAAACTCTGAGAAGGTTCGGATATGTGTGGAATCAAACATTTACAAACACTTTCTTTTAAACTGGAAGCGTTTTTATGTTTCTCTTGTTGATCTCATTTTCAGATAGCAAAAAACACATCCCTGAGTTATAATTCTTATCAGAGACTTCCAGTGTATTCACGCGCCTTAGGCAGGTCAGTTCTAAAATCTAGGTTTAAAAATCAAAGATAACATAATTTACTTTAAAAACCTTAAAAGATGAAATTTTGTATCTTCCTTCTTGTTCTAGTTATCAGAATACGACCTGGTTGAGTTAAAATTAACATGTATACTCGAAAAGAAATAAATACCTATTTTTGAAGACTAAGTTGTTTTCAATATAAATTCAAAAACATTTAGTTCATAACATACTCAACGAAAATGAAGCTTCTTCATAAGCTGCGTCGTTAGCTTCTCAAAGTATGTTTCAACTCATGTTATGAACATTTTCCTATTTAAAATAGATGTTAACTGTCGGTCCTAAATTTCAAAGAAAGGTCATAAATAAAAGGCTAAATTTTAATTCGATTTTAACCAATTAGATGCGTTTGAGTTTGAAAAAAGTATATTTTTTAACATAAATTCAATATCTAGTGAGTGATAAACCGAGGTCCACATGGATAGTTCTCGATACTTAACAATGTTAAAATATTGTTACAAACCTTGGCTTATGAAAATCTCACGTTTTAACATTCACAGATAGAATTTTGAGATTTATAACCAAAAATATGTCGAATTTAGTTGATTTTTAAAATAGAGGTTCGACATTAAATCGAACCAAAACGAGTTCTTCCGACTATTCTTATGCTTCAAACTAAAAGAACTTTACGTACAAGAATCTATGTTGAATTGGTAAATAACTTTCAACACCATCGATTTAATGCATGAAGGGGAAATTATTTTTGACGGAGCTCGTACACAAATTATGAATTGAGAATTTATCCATAATTGATAAAAATATTTTGTATTTTCGAATATCAACATCCAAAACTAAACCAAATACATTTGAACAAAATCGCAAATGACGTTAAAATGTGACTTGACAAGAAGAGCAATTTTTATGGCCTTAATTGGACTTCTTATCAAATGCTCTAAATATCTTCTTGGATTTGCGACGTTCGATTTCATGCAAATACGAATTTGATATTGGCTATTTCTAAAAATTTCAAAAAACTCAGAAAAATAACTGATTGAAGCGTTAAGCGTGTTAGAATTTTCATACATAATAAAATCATGATGCTCGCTCAAAGATGGCGGTCGGTGAATAAAAGTTATGTTGTATTACTACGTGCGAAAATTTGAAACTCGACGAGCATGGTCGTGGATTGTGAAATCATTTTAAACTCTATTGATATACTTTATTGTGTATTTTTTGTATTATTTTGATGAGAGTAATAAGTGTTTCAAAGTTATAAATTGGAAAATTACCGAGTTTATTGATCAACTAAAGTTAAATAAATTTTTCACATAACCATCTTTAATTGGTAGTGCTATAGAATCTGTGAATATTATTATCGTTCTTCCAAACATTATTTTGAGTAAATTTCTAAGTGTTAAAACTCATTTTCAAAATTCATATGATCGCGGGTTTAATAATTTTACGTAATTGGAAAAATGATTATCTTTATCTTCCAAAATGAAAAATTTTTAACTTTAAACACAACGAAAAATTATTTATTTTCAAAATATTTGTATAATGGGTGTGTAAACCACGCAGGCGTCGTATCAAGTAAATTCTGAATATGCTTATACTCTTGTACAAAACACCACATTTATTGAATTAGTAGAATTATAATTGGAATATATTTCGATACTCTTACCGTATGTTAAATAATGAATATGTTTGAATCTTTTGTGTAAATTTTATAACAGGATTAATGCAGCTTTATTATATGCAGAAATCTGGAAAGATGAGAATACACATTTAACGCATGCTCAAACTTTAAATGAATTTTGATTTTTTAGTTAAATGTAAAACAACTCAATAAAAATACACTGGCATGCATTTTGATACAACCAGCACCGTTTTCACCAGTACAAGGTTAGTTTTTGATCGTAAATTTCATTTGAACCTGATATGGATTGACGTAATTTAACCATTCCTAAAGCATGGTTATTCATGCACCTCATCAGATTAATCGTCTTAATATTCATCAAGCCGCATCTATATTTTCGCAGTCTTCAGTCAATAGAAACTAAAAAACACATGTTTGATGAAGGCTCACGTATATGAAACTATTTACTTTTACGTAGAACAGTAAAGATTTTTTTTTAATTAAATGCGCACGCTCATTTTAGTAACTTTTTATAGCACTCCTCCCCTTATTATTTGGAAGATCGATGAGTGGATTCCCGTAATGTCTTGGTGGTGGACGTAGTCTCAGTCTATATCTTCTATCATCTTCGTGAATAGACAGTTGCGCGAATTTCCATTTCTCATCTACTCCTGGCTCGTCATCCCCAAGCAGATCTTGTTTAACTCTGTTCTTGTTTACAATTACTGTTTTGATGTTGTGCGAATTCAGTATCTTTACTGTGTGTCGTTTGTCCGTTAATACCTTCACTCCTTTTTCCTAATGAGGATCGATTTTGCTTGAGTGTATAAATTTTACAATATTCTCTTTCGTGCGGTTGGTAATTCATCAATCTGGTACTATTTTAGCGTCATAGTAACTTTTGGATGTTTCTGCATTTACATTTATTTCACTCTCTATGGTATCGTGATGTGTTGTCGAGTACGTGCTCAACCATAAAATCAAACACCCTGCTTTCAGAATCCCAAAGGTAATTATACGATTTCCAACCATCAAAATCTTCATATGGAGATATTTTGTGGTTGAATGCTTGGATAAGTTGAACACAAAAGTGACAAGAGCTAGCACCTTATGCCACACAAAATATTTTCCAATCTTTATAAGAATATTGAGCAATGAACTATCTCAATTAGACCGTCTGTTTGTGGATGGTAGGAAGTAGTTACTGTCTTTTCCATACCGAACGCCTAACAGAGCTGTTTGAATTTATAATACTCGCCATTCTTGCCTTGATTAAACTAAATTATCTTTATAAGTCCAAAATTTGCAAAAACCTCTTCCAGTTTTTCGATGAGAGATTCAGACGTTTTATTCGATTATGGCAGTGCAACTTACCATTTTGCAAAATATACTGAATCCAAAGAACGTGACAAAATGGTCCAGAATGTGGTAGATCTACAATATCGATCGACACAGCCTCTCATTGCAAGCTAACGCTAAAGGGTAAGGTAGACTAATTGGGGATTTTGAAGGTGCTTTTGCACATTTTGAGCATTCCTTGCAATATTTTGTGCATCCCCATACATACTAGGCCAATAACTAATATTCCTCAGAGGATCAAGAATATTTTCATATG
>JALDNG010000889.1:0-78402 GCA_024349245.1 Neodontobutis hainanensis
AGACCAGTGGAGGCAAAGGAGGCAGAGAGACCAGAGGAGGCAGAGGCCACAGAGAGACCAGATGATGCAGAGAGACAGAGAGACCAGAGGAGGAAGTTAAAGCAGAGGAGGCAGAGAAAGCAGAGAGACCAGAGGAGGCAGAGGTCACACAGTGACTAGAGGAGGCAGAGGAGACAAAAAGACCAGAGGAGGCAGAGGCCACAGAGAGACCAGAGGAAGCAGGGGAGGCAGAGGAGACAGAGAGAGGAGAGGAAGCAGGGGAGGCAGAGAGACTAGAGGAGGCAGAGGCCACAGAAAGACCAGAGGAGACAGAGAGTCCAGAGGAGGCAGAGGCCACAGAGAGACCAGAAGAGGCAGAGGTCACAGAGAGACCAGAAGAGGCAGAGAGACCAGAAAAGGCAGAGGCCACAGAGAGACGAAAGGAAGCAGAGGAGGCAGAGAGACCAGATGAGGCAGTTAGAGGAGAGGAGGCAGAGGAGACAGAGAGACCAGAGGAGGAAGAGGCCACAGAGTGACTAGAGGAGGCAGAGGAGACAAAGAGACCAGAGGAGGCAGAGGCCACAGAGTGACCAGAGGAGGCAGAGGCAATTGAGAGACCAGTGGAGGCAGAGAGCAGAGGGAGCAGAGGAGGCAGAAAGACCAGAGAAGGCAGAGGCCACAAAAGACCAGAGGAGGCAGAGAGTCCAGAGGAGGCAGAGGCCACAGAGAGGCCAGAGGAGGTATAGGCCACAGAGAGACCAGAGGAGGCAGATGCCATAGAAAGACCAGAGGAGGCAGAGGCCACAGAGAGACCAGAGGAGGCAGTTAGAGCAGCGGAGGCAGAGAGACCAGAGGAGGCAGAGGCCACAAAGAGACCAGATGAGGCAGAGAGTCCAGAGGAGGCAGAGGCCACAGAGTGAATAGAGGAGGCAGAGGCAAAAAAGAGAGCAGTGGAGGCAGAGAGACTAGAGGGGTCAGAGGAGGCAGAGAGTCAAGAGAAGGCAGAGGCCACAGAGAGACCAGAGGAGGCAGAGGCCACAGAGAGACGAGAGGAGGCATAGGAGATAGAGAGAGCAGAAGAGGAAGAGGCCACAGTTAGACCAGAGGGGGAAGAGGACACAGAGAGACCAGAGGAGGCAGAGGAGGCAGAGGAGGCAGAGAGACCAGAAAAGGCAAATGCCACAGAGAGACCAGAGGAGGCAGCGGCGACAGAGAGACCAGAAGAGGCAGTTAGAGCAGCGGAGGCAGAGAGACCAGAGGAGGCAGAGGCCACAGAGAGACCAGAGGAGGCAGAGAGTCCAGAGGAGGCAGAGGCCACAGAGTGACTAGAGGAGGCAGAGGAGACAAAGAGACCACAGGAGTCAGAGGCCACAGACAGAGGTGCAGTTGTACAGACTGTAGATGTGTAGTAGAACAGACTGTAGACGTTTATCAGAACAGACTGTAGACGTGCAATAGAACAGACTGTAGATGAGCAGTAGTACAGACTGTAGACTTGCATTAGAAAAGACTGTAGATGTGCATTAGAACAGACTGTAGATGTGCAGTAAAACAGACTGTAGACGTGCAGTTGAACAGACTATAGATGTGCATTTGAACAGATGTCAGAGCAGCAGTAGTACAGACTCTAGATTGGCTTTAGAACAGACTGTAGATGAGCCTCAGAACAGACTGTAAACGTCCAGTAGAACAGACTGACAATTAGAACAGATTGTAGATTTGCAGTAAAACAGACTGTAGACGTGCAGGTGAACAGAAATCAGAGCAGCAGTAGTACAGACTCTAGAATTACCTTAGAACAGACTGTAAACGAGCAATAGAAATGACTGTAAACGTCCCGTAGAACAAACTGACAATGTGCAATAGAATAGACTCTAGAGCTGCAGTAGTACAGACTGTAGATGAGCAAATGAACAGACTGTATATGAGTTTTAGAAAACACTTTAGACATGCATTAATAACAGACTGTAGAGGTGCAGTAATACAGACTGTAGACGAGCATTAGAACAGACTGTAGAAGTGCAGTAGTACGGACTGTAGAGGTGCAGTTGAACAGACTTCAGTGCAGAATTAGTAAAGACTGTAGATTGTAGAACAGACTGACAATTAGAAGAGATTGTAGATGTGCAGTAAAAATGACTGTAGACGTGCAGTAGAATAGAGTGCAGTAGAGCAATAGTACAGACTGTAAAATGGGATTAGATCAGACTGTAGACATGCAGTAGAACAGACTGTAAAGGTGCAGTTGTACAGACTGTAGGCGAGCATTAGAACAGACTGTTGATGTGCAGTAGAAAAGACTGTAGACGTACAATAGAACAGACTGTAGATGAGCATTAGAACAGAATGTAGGCGTCCATTAGAACAGACTGTAGATGTGCAGTAGTAAAGACTTAAGACCTGCATAAGAATAGACTGTGGACAAGCATTAGAACAGACTGTAGATGAGCAGTAGTACAGACTGTAGACTTGCATTAGAAGAGAGTGTAGATGTGCATTAGAACAGACTTTAGAAGTGCAGTAGTAGAGACTGTAGATGTGTAGTAGAACAGACTGTAAATGAGCAGTAGTAGAGACTGTAGACTTGTATTAGAACAGACTGTAAACGTGCAGTAGAACAGACTGTAGATGAGCAGTTGTACAGACTGTAGACTTTCATTAGAACATACAGTAGATGTCCATTAGAATAGACTGTAGATGTGCAGTAGAACAGACTGACGAGGTGCAGAAGAATAGACTGAAGAGTTGCAGTAGTTGAGACTTTACACGAGGATTAGAACAGACTGTACATGACTATTAGAAAAGACTGTAGACATGCTTTAGAAGAGACTGTGGAGGCTCAGTAGTACAGACTGTAGACGAGCATTAAAACAAACTGTAGATGTGCAGTAGACCAGACTGTAGACGTGCAGTTGAACAGACTTTAGAGCAGCAGTAGTACAGACTCTAGATTGGCTTTAGACTGTAGATGAGCTTTAGAACAGACTGTAGAGGTGCAGTAGTTCAGACTGTAGATGAGCATTAGAACAGACTCTATATGAGTAGTAGAAAACACTCTAGACATGCTTTAGAACAGGCAGTAGAGGTGCAGTTGTACAGACTGTAGACGAGCAGTAGTACAGACTGGAGAATTCCATTAGAACAAATTGTAAATGTGCATTAGAACAGACTGTAGATGTGCAAAAGAATAGACTATAGAGGGCAGTAGTTGAGACTTTACACGAGCATTAGAACAGACTGTACATGAGTATTAGAAAAGACTGTAGACATGTTTTAGAACAGACTGTAGAGTTCCAGTAGTACAGACTCTAGACGACCATTAGAACAAACTGTAGATGTGCAGTAGAAGAGACTGTAGAGGTGCAGTAGTACAGAAAGTTGACAATTATTAAAAGAGACTGTAGACGTGCAGTATAACAGACTCTAGACAATTATTATCTATTAATAATAGAAAAGACTGTAGAGGTGCAGTTGAACAGACTGTAGATGTGCAGTTGAATAGACTTCAGAGCAGAAGTAGAACAGACTCTAAATTGGCTTTGGAACAGACTGTAGACGAGCATTAGAACAAACAGTAAACAACCTGTAGAACAGACTGAGAATGTGCAGAAGAATAGATTCTAGAGGTGCAGTAGTAGACTGTAGATGAGGATTAGAACAGACTGTATATGAGTATTAGAAAACACTGTAGATATGCTTTAGAACAGACTGTAGAGTTGCAGTAGTTCAGACTGTAGACAAGCATTAGAACAGACTGTATATGAGTATTAAAAACATTCTAGACATGCTTTAGAACAGATTGTAGAGGTGCAGTAATACAGACTGTAGATGAGAATTAGAAAAGACTGTAAACGTCCAGTAGAACAGACTGACAATGTGCAGAAGAATAGACTGTAGAGATGCAGTAGTACAGACTGTAGACATGCATTAGAACAGACTGTATATGAGTATTAGAAAACACTCTAGACATGCTTTAGAACAGACTGTAGATGAGCAGTAATACAGACTGTAGACTTGCATTAGAACAGACTGTAGATGTGCAGTAGAACAGACCGTAGATGAGTAGTAAAACAGACTATAGACTTGCATTAGAACAGACTGTAAAACTGACTGTAGACG
The DNA here is from genome assembly GCA_024349245.1 of Neodontobutis hainanensis. Taxonomy (NCBI): domain Eukaryota; kingdom Metazoa; phylum Chordata; class Actinopteri; order Gobiiformes; family Odontobutidae; genus Neodontobutis; species Neodontobutis hainanensis. The sequence continues at coordinate 4,099 of JALDNG010000889.1, forward strand.
AGCATTAGAACCGACTGTAAACATCCAGTAGAACAGACTGACAATGTGCAGAAGAATAGACTGTAGAAATGCAGTAGTACAGACTGTAGACGAGCATTAGAAGAGAGTGTAGATGTGCATTAGAACAGACTTTAGAAGTGCAGTAGTAGAGACTGTAGATGTGTAGTAGAACAGACTGTAGACGTGCAGTGGACGAGACTGTAGTAGAGCAGTAGTACAGACTGTAAACTGGCATTAGAACAGACTGTAGAGGTGCAGGTAAACAGACAGTAGATGAGCAATAGTACAGACTGTAGACTTACATTAGAACAGATTGTAGATGTGCATTAGAACAGACTGTAGACGTGCAGTAGAACAGACTGCAGATGAGCAGTAGTACAGACTGTAGGCTTGCATTAGAACAGACAGTAGATGTACATTAGAAAAGACTGTAGATGAGCAGTAATACAGACTGTAGACTTGCATTAGAACAGACTGTAGATGTGCAGTAGAACAGACTGTAGACGTTTATTAGAACAGACTGTAGACCTGCAAAAGAACAGACCGTAGATGAGTAGTAAAACAGACTATAGACTTGCATTAGAACAGACTGTAAAACTGACTGTAGACGAGCATTAGAACAGACTGTAAACATCCAGTAGAACAGACTGACAATGTGCAGAAGAATAGACTGTAGAAATGCAGTAGTACAGACTGTAGACGAGCATTAGAAGAGAGTGTAGATGTGCATTAGAACAGACTTTAAAAGTGCAGTAGTAGAGACTGTAGATGTGTAGTAGAACAGACTGTAGACGTGCAGTGGACGAGACTATAGTAGAGCAGTAGTACAGACTGTAAACTGGCATTAGAACAGACTATAGAGGTGCAGGTGAACAGACAGTAGATGAGCAATAGTACAGACTGTAGACTTACATTAGAACAGACTGTAGATGTGCATTAGAACAGACTGTAGATGAGCAGTAGTACAGACTGTAGGCTTGCATTAGAACAGACAGTAGATGTACATTAGAACAGACTGTAGATGTGCAGTAAAACAGACTGTAGACGCAGTGGACGAGACTGTAGTAGAGCAGTAGTACAGACTGTAAACTGGCATTAGAACAGACTGTAGAGGTGCAGGTGAACAGACAGTAGACGTGCAGTTGAGCAGACTTCAGAGCAGCAGTAGTACAGACTCTAGATTGGCTTTAGAACTGACTATAGACGAGCATTAGAACAGGCTATAAACGTCCAGTAGAACAGACTCTATATAAGTATTAGAAAACACTCTAGATATGCTTTATAACAAAATGTAGAGGTGCAGTAGTTCCGACTGTAGACGAACATTAGAACAGACTGTATATGAGTATTAGAAAACACTCTAAACATGCTTTAGAACAGACTGTAGAGGTGCAGTAATACAGACTGTAGATAAGAATTAGAAAAGACTGTAAACGTCCAGTAGAACAGACTGACAATGTGCAGAAGAATAGACTGTAGAGATGCAGTAGTTCAGACTGTAGACAAGCATTAGAACAGACTGTATATGAGTATTAGAAAACACTCTAGACATGCTTTAGAACAGACTGTAGAGCTGCAGTAGTTCAGACTGTAGACGAGTATTAGAACAGACTCTATATGAGTTTTAGAAAACACTCTGCACATGCTTTAGAACAGATTGTAAAAGGTGCAGTATTTCTGACTGTAGACATGCATTAGAACAGACTGTATATGAGTATTAGAAAACACTCTAGACATGCTTTAGAACAGACTGTAGATGAGCAGTAATACAGACTGTAGACTTGCATTAGAACAGACTGTAGATGTGCAGTAGAACAGACTGTAGACGTTTATTAGAACAGACTGTAGACCTGCAAAAGAACAGACCGTAGATGAGTAGTAAAACAGACTATAGACTTAAAGACTTTACAGTCTGTTCTAATGCTCGCCCACCGCCTGTTCTAATGCAGGTCTTTAGTGTGTTCTACTGCTCGCCTACAGTCTGTTCTATTGTACGCTACATTCTGTTCCAATGCACATCTACAGTCTGTTCAACTGCACGTCTACTGTCTGTTCAACTGCATCTCAACAGTCTGTTCTAATGCCAGTTTACAGTCTGTACCTCTGCTCTACTGCAGTCTGTTCTACTGCACGTTTACAGTCTGTTTTACTGCACATCTACTTTATGTCAATTCAAGGTACAAGTTGTCCTGAGCACTCAGCCTATTTTTACTTAAATTACTAAGAGCACTCCCAAACTGCAGGGGGCAACCGCGCATCAAAAAGGTTATGGAACCAACTTCCAGGAAGTGCTCTTGGGACCATAATTACCAGCGCACACACAGAGTGCATGGCAGTTGAAATGTTTGGTAAAAGCTCAGTTGGCCATCTCACTTGTTCCTGAGGAAAAGAAACTTTGACCACAGCTCCTGATTATCCAAGGACACAACTGGTAGGACAAAAGTGGACTGTGTGTTTGTTTGTGTTGAGTTAAGACTTTTGTATGATTTTGTTTGCTTGGTTGTAATGTCCAATTTAAATCAAATAGTGAATACTTTATGTGAACATTACTCTAAGCATGTGTATTGTTTAAATTATATAAGTTTAATTAGAGACCATAGGTTAATTAAAATGACTGTTTGGTTTGACATTTACTATTTGAAGAAGTGGTATTGAGTTATTTGTGATTTATTTGCAACTAATTTCTGCTTTGGTTTGTGTATTTTAAAGGTTATCAACCTATTCTGTTCCACCCCGATCATCTTTAGGAAAAAAAAAGAAAAAAGAAAGAACAGTTTTGAGTTGTCCTTTGCATTCATCAGAGATAAAGCAGTTTTCAAGTTTGGGCAGAGCTGTAGTCAGTTAAAAAACACACAGAACTTGACATCTACAGTCTGTTCTAATGCAAGTCTACAGTCTGTACTACTGCTCATCTACAGTTTGTTTTACTGCACATCTACAGTCTGTACAACTGCACCTCTACAGTCTGTTCTAATGCCAGTTTACAGTCTGTACTATTGCTCTAATGCAGTCTGTTCTACTGCATAACTACGGTCTGTTTTACTGCACATCTACAGTCTGTTCTAATGCACATCTACAGTCTTTTCTAATGCATGTCTACAGTCTGTTCTACTGCATGTTTACAGTCTGTTCTACAGCGCATCTTAAGTCTGTTCTACTGCACGCCTTCAGTCTGCTCTATTGCAAGTCTACAGTCTGTTTTACTGCACATCTACAGTCTGTTCTAATGCACATATACAGTCTGTTCCTATGCAAGTATACAGTATGTACTACTGCTCAACTACAGTCTGTTCTACTGCACGTCTACAGTCTGTTCTACTGCACCTCTACAGTCTGTTGTAAAGCATTTCTATTAGTGTTTTCTAAAACTCATATACAGTCTGTTCTAATGCTCGTCTACAGTCAACTACTGCACCTCTACAGTCTGTTGTAAAGCATGTCTACAGTGTTTTGTAATACTCATACAGTCTGTTCTAATGCTCGTCACAGTCTGTACTACTGCACCACTACAGTCTATTCTTCGCACATCGTCAGTCTGTTCTACTGGACGTTTACAGTCTGTTCTAATGCTCGTACAGTCTTTTCTACTGCACGCCTTCTGTCTGTTCTAATAATTGTCTACATTCTGTACTACTGCTTCACAGTCTATACTACTGCACATCTATAGTCTGTTCTATTGCTCGAATATCGTTTGTTCTATTACCCAATAACAGTCTTTACTACTCGACCTCTACAGTTTGTTCTACTTTTCCTCTACAGTCTGTTCTAATGCTCGCCTACAGTTTGTACAACTAGACCTCTACAGTCTGTTCTAAAGCATGTCTACAGTGTTTTCTAATACTCATATACAGTCTGATCTAATGCTCATCTACAGTCTGTACTACTGCACCTCTAGAATCTATTATTCTGCACATTGACAGTCTGTTCTACTAGACGTTTACAGTCTATTCTAATGATCGTCTACAGTCTGTTCTACAGCCAATCTAGAGTCTGTACTACTGCTGCTCTGAAGACTGTTCAACTGCACGTCTACAGTCTGTTGAACTGCACCTCTACAGTCTGTTCTATTGTACATCTACAGTCTGTTCTAATGCACATCTACAGTCTGTTCTACTGCAAGTCTACAGTCTGTTCTAATAATTGTCTACAGTCCGCTCTACTGCACGCCTACAGTTCTTTCTAATAATTGTCGACAGTCTATAATACTGCAGCTCTACAGTCTCTTCTACTGCACATCTACAGTCTGTTCTAATGCTCGTCTATAGTCTGAACAACTGCACCTCTACAGTCTGTTCTAAAGCATGTCTAGAGTATTTTCTAATACTCATATATAGTCTGTTCTAATGCTAGTCTATAGTCTGAACTACTGCACCTCTACAGTCTGTTCTAAAGCATGTCTAGAGTGTTTTCTAATACTCATATACAGTCTGTTCTAATGCGCGTTTACAGTCTGTACTAGTGCATCTCTACAGTCTATTCTTCTGCACATTGTCAGTCTGTTCTACTGGACGTTTACAGTCTGTTCTAATGCTCGCCTACAGTCTGTTCTAAAGCCAATCTAGAGTCTGTACTACTGCTGCTCTGAAGTATGTTCAACTGCATGTCTACAGTCTCTTCAACTGCACCTCTACATTCTGTTCTATTGTACTTCTACAGTCTTTTCTACTGCACGACTATAGTCTGTTTTAATAAACGTCTACTGTCTCTCTAATGCACATCTACAGTCTGTTCTACTGGATGTCTACAGTCTGTTCTAATAATTGTCTAGAGTCTGTTCTACTGCACGCCTACAGTCTCTTTTAATAATTGTCAACTTTCTGTACTACTGTACTTTAAAGTCTCTTCTACTGCACATCTACAGTTTGTTCTAATGGTCGTCTAGAGTCTGTACTACTGGACCTCTACACTCTGTTCTAAAGCATCTCTACAGTCTTTTCTAATACTCATGTACAGTCTGTTCTAATGCTCGTGAAAGACTGTAGACGAGCATTAGAACAGACTGTAAACGCCCAGTAGAAGAGACTGACAATGTGCAGAAGAATAGACTCTAGAGATACAGTAGTACAGACTGTGGATGAGCATTAGAACAGACTGTAGATGTGCATTAGAACAGACTTTAGAAGTGCAATAGTAGAGACTGTAGATGTGTAGTATAACAGACTGTAGACGTTTATAAGAACAGACTGTAGACGTGCAGTAGAACAGAGTATAGATGAGCAGTAGTACAGATTGTAGACTTACATTAGAACAGACTGTGGATGTGCAGTTAGAACAGACTGTAGATGTGCAGAAGAACAGACTGTAGACTGTAGGGAATATGGTCTTATTAATGAATAATTAATATGAATATTAATTATGAAAATTAATAATTAATATTTTGCTTATCAAAATATTAATTTCTTTCGGGCACCACTCTAGTTTTGAACAGATCCAGAGAAACTGTTTAGTCTAGTCTCATTAATCTAAAGGAAGTAAATTCTTCCTGCTAAAATTAATGAATTAAACATTGAAACAGTAAATGTCTTTATGGGGTTTTATTAAAGATTATAAAAATTTAAACAGTGAATAATGACAGGAAATGACACAAAGGGATAATTATTGACACATGAATGGGTAAATCAAAGAACGATAAAACACTTTACTTTCAGAGGATTTTGTGAAACAAAAGAAAGTAGGCCTATTGATTATTAACTCTATTATTAGATGAGGGGCTGTTACGGAGCGTTTAAAGGGGTTCGATGACGGTTTCTGAGGCCAAGGCTGTTATGTTTAGACAGTTAGACGCCAAACTTGTGTAACTAACATTTAGACTCACCCTGGGGGTCGTGATTGGTCTCAGATCTTAGCGACGAGAGGTCTAGAGGTTGTCCGAACCCTGTCGCAACCGTTGACGCTTGTCGCCTCCAGGATAGCCTGCTGTTTCCACTCTCCAGAGGGGCTGCCGTGGGCCCGGAGATTCAAAAGCGTCGTTACTGTCACAACTAGCCAAGCCTTTAGCATCAGCGTCGTACACGAGTAAAATTGAGTCTTTCAAAGTTATTGCGAAGTCCACTGGAGAAGGTTTAGCGGCTGTGTTGCTGGCTTAAACTTGCTCGAGAAAGTTTGATTTTAGTCAAGCTAACTCTTTAGCAGGAGGAAATCTTCAAAAATAAAAGCGAGGCAACTTCCTTTTGTTGGCAGGCTGGCAGGAAGTAAGCTACTTTGAACAGCTGTGTGAAGGAAACTTTATCGCGGCAAGCTAAACTTGCAGGCTTTAAAGTACAAAGAAAATTTACTTACACGAGGTCCGGAGCTTGTGAGAGGTTCGAGGCCTACGGCCCTGAACGGACAAGAGGTCCAGTGCAAGTGAAGAGGAGACGGAGAGTAGTGCAGAGAGAGCGTGTTTTTGACCAGCGGTCACTTTTAACACTTTTGGACGGGGTGTGTCTTACGGAGGAAGGCATTGCTTTGGGGAGTTTAAATGTTTAAACTAAGTCTTAAACATTCCTTTGTTTCACCCTATTTTCCTTGGTTTTCGTAAAACACACAAACACATTCGTACTTGCAGGATTATGCAAAGAAACATTTGTCAGACTTATTATAAAAACATATATTCATTAAATTTTATTAACATAAAACGTAACTCTGTAGGAATGGAAGGAATTAGTTGACTTGTAAAACTCTGCATCCTGGAAACAAACAGTATAATTGTTAGCACATTCACAATCTTTCTAAGTAATAAAATAACAAAATGTCCTTTAATGAAATAACACCAAATGTCCTTCTTGAGTGCAGAGTCATTTGTCCAGTTAAACCAAAAGGGGTTAGTGTTTGACCATGCCCGAACGACTATGATCAAAGACATTTTCAACTGTCAATCAGGATTAGAATAAAGTGTTCTCGAGAAAGCTGGATGGACACCTTATCTACAGGATTTACGGCTTTTGGACATGGCGCCTAGCAGTCTGTGATGTTCCATGTGTCACCTTTGACACGGTGCTGGGTAGAACGAAGTTCCAATTCTTATAAAAGCAAAACAAAGTCATTAATAAGTTTCCTGTCCTTGGCAAAACACGTTGGTGTCCTTTTATCTAAAAGAAAACGGGGTTAGCATGTCTTCTTCTCAAGATTTACATCCACGGCCTGTCTCTGCAGGCCGATGGTGAAACAACAGTTGTTAATCTTGAAGACCCTTAGTGAAACAGTTTGGAGGTCTGTAAGTGATTAAACAAATGTTATAATCCGTGTGGCGTTCTGGAGGCTGATCTGCTACAAGACGTTTATTAGAACAGACTGTAGACCTGCAGTAGAACAGACCGTAGATGAGCAGTAAAACAGACTATAGATTTGCATTAGAACAGACTTTAAAAGTGCAGTAGTAGAGACTGTACACGTGTAGTAGAACAGACTGTAGATGAGCAGTAGTACAGACTGTAGACTTACATTAGAACAGACTGTAGATGTGCATTAGAACAGACTGTAGACGTGCAGTAGAACAGACTGTAGATGAGCAGTATTACAGACTGTAGGCTTGCATTAGAACAGACAATAGATGTACATTAGAAGAGACTGTAGATGTGCAGTAAAACAGACTGTAGACGTGCAGTGGACGAGACTGTAGTAGAGCAGTAGTACAGACTGTAAACTGGCATTAGAACAGACTGTAGAGGTGCAGGTGAACAGACAGTACACGTGCAGTTGAGCAGACTTCAGAGCAGCAGTAGTACAGACTCTAGATTGGCTTTCGAACTGAATATAGACAAGCATTAGAACAGGCTATAAACGTCCAGTAGAACAGACTCTATATAAGTATTAGAAAACACTCTAGATATGCTTTATAACAAAATGTAGAGGTGCAATAGTTCCGACTGTAGACGAACATTAGAACAGACTGTATATGAGTATTGGAAAACACTCTAAACATGCTTTAGAACAGACTGTAGAGGTGCAGTAATTATAAAAGACTGTAAACGTCCAGTAGAACAGACTGACAATGTGCAGAAGAATAGACTGTAGAGATGCAGTAGTACAGACTGTAGACAAGCATTAGAACAGACTGTATATGAGTATTAGAAAACACTCTAGACATGCTTTAGAATAGACTGTAGAGCTGCAGTAGTTCAGACTGTAGACGAGCATTAGAACAGACTCTATATGAGTTTTAGAAAACACTTTGCACATGCTTTAGAACAGATTGTAAAAGGTGCAGTATTTCTGACTGTAGACATGCATTAGAACAGACTGTATATGAGTATTAGAAAACACTCAAGACATGCTTTAGAACAGACTGTAGATGAGCAGTAATACAGACTGTAGACTTGCATTAGAACAGACTGTAGATGTGCAGTAGAACAGACTGTAGACGTTTATTAGAACAGACTGTAGACCTGCAAAAGAACAGACCGTAGATGAGAAGTAAAACAGACTATAGACTTGCATTAGAACAGACTGTAAAACTGACTGTAGACGAGCATTAGAACAGACTGTAAACATCCAGTAGAACAGACTGACAATGTGCAGAAGAATAGACTGTAGAGTTCCAGTAGTACAGACTCTAGACGACCATTAGAACAAACTGTAGATGTGCAGTAGAAGAGACTGTAGAGATGCAGTAGTACAGAAAGTTGACAATTATTAAAAGAGACTGTAGACGTGCAGTATAACAGACTCTAGACAATTATTATCTATTAACAATAGAAAAGACTGTAGAGGTGCAGTTGAACAGACTGTAGATGTGCAGTTGAATAGACTTCAGAGCAGAAGTAGAACAGACTCTAGATTGGCTTTGGAACAGACTGTAGACGAGCATTAGAACAAACAGTAAACAACCTGTAGAACAGACTAAGAATGTGCAGAAGAATAGACTCTAGAGGTGCAGTAGTACAGACTGTAGATGAGGATTAGAACAGACAGTATATGAGTATTAGAAAACACTGTAGATATGCTTTAGAACAGACTGTAGAGTTGCAGTAGTTCAGATTGTAGACGAGCATTAGAACAGACTGTATATGAGTATTAGAAAACACTGTAGACATGCTTTAGAACAGATTGTAGAGGTGCAGTAGTTTAGACTGTAGACGAGCATTAGAACAGACTGTAGATGTGCATTAGAACAGACTGTAGATGTGCAGTAGAACAGAATGTAGACTTGCAGTAGAACAGACTGCAGAGCAGCAGTAGTACAGACTCTAGACTGGCATTAAAACAGACTGTAGAGCTGCAGTAGAACAGACTGTAGAGGAGATGTAGAACAAACTGTAGAGGTGGAGTAGTAAAGACTTTTATTGGGCATTAGAACAGACTGTATTCGAGCAATAGAACAGACTATAGATGTGCAGTAGTACAGACTGCATTAGAACAGACTGTGGACGAGTATTTGAACAGACTATAGACGTGTATTAGAACAGACTGTAGATGTCCAGTAAACCAGTCTAATGATGCTGCAGAAGAAAATAATTTAAAGGTCCGTTAGTAGAGACTGTAGACGAGCATTAGAACAGACTGTAGATGTGCATTAGAACAGAATGTAGACATACAATAGAAAAGACGTAGAGGTGCAGTTGAACAGACTATAGACATGCAGTTGAAAAGACTTCAGAGCAGCATTAGAACAGACTCTAGACTGGCTTTAGAACAGACTGTAGTCGTGCAGTAGAACAGACTGTATATGAGCAGTAAAACAGACTGTAGACGTGCAGTAGAACAGACTGCAGTAGAGCAGAGGTAAAGAATGTAAACTGGCATTAGAACAGACTGTTGAGGTGCAGTTAAAATGACTGTAGACGTGCAGTAATACAGACTGTAGACAAGCATTAGAACAGACTGTAGACTTGCAGTAGAACAGACCATAAATGAGCAGTAGTACAGACTGTAGACTTGCATTAGAACAGACTGTAGATGAGCAGTAGTACAGATTATAAACTCGCATTAGAACAGACTGTAGATGAGCAGTAGTACAGATTATAGACTTGCATTAGAACAGACTGTAGATGTGCATTAGAACAGACTGTATATATGCAGAAAAAGAGACTGTAGACGTGCAGTAGAACAGACTGCAGTAGAGCAGAGGTACAGAATGTAAACTGGCATTAGAAGAGACTGTTGAGGTGCAGTTGAAAAGACTGTAGACGTGCAGTTGAACAGACTGTAGATGTGCATTTAAAAGACTGTAGACGCATACAATACAACAGACTGTATTCTGAGAGCATTAGAACAGACTGTAGACATCTAGTAGAAAAGACCGTAGATGTGCAGTAGCACAGAATTAAGACAAGCATTAGAACAGACTGTGGACGAGCATTAGAACAGACTATAGACTGTAGACGTTTATTAGAACAGACTGTAGACCTGCACTAGAACAGACCATAAATGAGCAGTAGTACAGACTATAGACTTGCATTAGAACAGACTGTAGATGTGCATTAGAAACAGACTTTAGAAGTGCAGTAGTAGAGACTGTAGATGTGTAGTAGAAAAGACTGTAGAGCAAAAACAGACTGCAGACATGCAGTAGAACAGACTGTAGACGTGCAGTAGAAAAGACTGTAGGCAAGCATTAGAACAGACTGTAAACATCCAGTAGAACAGACTGACAATGTGCAGAAGAATAGACTTAGAGGTGCAGTAGTACAGACTGTAGACGAGCATTAGAACAGACTGTAGACGAGCATTAAAAAAAGACTGTAGAAGTGCAGTAGTACAGACTGTAAATGTGCAGAACAGACTGTAGACGTTTATTAAAACAGATTGTAGATGTGGAGTAGAACAGACCGTACATGAGCAGTAGTACAACTTGTAGACTTGCATTGGAACAGACTGTAGACGAGCATTAGAACAGACTGTATATAAGTATTACAAAACACTCTAGACATGCTTTAGAACAGACTGTAGAGGTAAAGTAATACAGACTGTAGACGAGCATTAGAACAGACTGTAGAGGTGCAGTTGAACAGACTGTAGACTTGCAGTTGAACAGACTGTAAACATTTATTAGAAGAGATTTTAGACCTGCAGTAGAACAGACCGTAGATGAGCAGTAGTAAAGACTGTAGACTTGCATTAGAACAGACTGTAGATGTGCAGTAGAACAGACTGTAGAAGTGCAGTAGTAGAGACTGTAGACGTGCAGTAGAATAGACTGTAGATGAGCAGTAGTATAGACTGTAGACTTGCATTAGAACAGACTGTAGATGTGCAGTAGAACAGACTGTAGATATGCAGTAAAAGACTGTAGAAGTGCAATAGAACAGACTTCAGTAGAGCAGAGGTACAGACTGTAAAATGGCATTAGAACAGACTGTAGACTTGGAGTTGAACAGACTTCAGAGCAGCAGCAGTAGTACAGACTCTAGTTTGGCTTTAGAACTGACTGTAGGCGAGCATTAGAACAGACTGTAAACATCCAGTAGAACAGACTGTAGATGTGCATTAGAACAGACTGTAGACGTGCAATAGAACAGACTGTATTTGTGCAGTTTTACAGACTAAAGACCTGCATTAGAGCAGACTGTGGACGAGCATTAGAACAGACAATAGACGTGCATAAGAACATAATGTAGTTGTGAAGTAGAACAAATTGTAGAGATGCAGTAGTACAGAATGTCGACAATTATCAAAACTGTTTATAGTTGACAAAGAGTAGAACAGACTGTGGACTTGCATTAGAACAGACTGTAGATGTGCAGTAGAACAAACTGCAGATGTGCAGTAGAACAGACTGACGATGTGCAGAAGAGACTGTATAGGCAATAGTTGAGACTTTACACGAGCATTAGAACAGACTCTACATGAGTATTAGAAAAGACTGTAGACATGTTTTAGAACAGACAGTAGAGTTCCACTAGTACAGACTCTAGACGACCATCAGAACAAACTGTAGATGTGCAGTAGAAGAGACTGTAGAGGTGCAGTAGTACAGAAAGTTGACAATTATGAAAAGAGACTGTAGACGTGCAGTAGAACAGACTCTAGACAATTATTAGAAAAGACTGTAGACATCCAGTAGAACAGACTGTAGATGTGCATTAGAGGAAACTGTAGACGTATTAAAAGAGACTATAGTCGTGCAGTAGAACAGACTGTAGACTGCATACAGAACAGACTGTAGTGGTGCAGTTGAACAGATTGTAGACGTGCAGTTGAACAGACTTCATAGCAGCAGTAGTACTGACTCTAGAATGGCTTTAGAACTGATTGTAGACGAGCATTAGAACTGACTGTAGACGACCATTAGAACAGACTGTACATGTGCAGTAGAAGAGATTGTAGATGTGCAGTAGAACAGACTGTAGACGTTTATCAGACCATAGATGAGCAGTAAAACAGACTAGAAACTTGCATTAGAACAAACTGTAGAACTGACTGTAGACGAGCATTAGAACTAACTGTAAACCGAGTAGAACAGACTGACAATGTGCAGAAGAATATACTGTAGAGATGCAGCAGTACATACTGTAGACGAGCATTAGAACAGACTGTATATGAGAATTAGAAAACACTCTAGACATACTTTAGAAAAGACTGTAGAAGTGCAGTAGTTCAGACTGTAGACGAGGATTAGAACAGACTCTATACCAGTATTAAAAAACACTCTAGACATGCTTTAGAACATATTGTAGAGGTGCAGTAATACAGACTATTGACTTGCATTAGTACAGACTGTAGATGTTCATTAGAACAGACGTTAGTAGAGCAGTAGTACAGACTGTTAACTGGCATTAGAACATACTGTAGACGTGCAGTAGAACAGACTGTAGATGAGCAGTAGTACAGACTGTAGACTTGCATTAGAAAAGACTGTAGATGTGCATTGGAACAGACTGTAGATGTGCAGTAAAACAGACTGTAGATGTGCAGTAGAACAGACTGCAGTAGAGCAGAGGTACAGACTGTAAACTGGAATTAGAACAGACTGTTGAGGTGCAGTTAAATGACTGTAGACGTGCAGTTGAACAGACTGTAGATGAACATTATAATAGACTGTAGACGCGAGTAGAACAGAACAGTAGAACAACATAGAACATGTGCAGTAGTACAGACTAAAGACCTGCATTAGAACAGACTGTGGATGAGCATTAGAACAGATTATAGACGGCATTAGAACAGACTGTAGATGTCCATTAGAACAGACTGTAGATGTGTAGTAGAACAGACTGACGAAGAATAGACCGTAAGGTTTCAGTAGTTGAGACTTTACACGAGCATTAGAACAGACTGTACATGAGTATTAGAAAAGACCGTAGACATGATTTACAACAGACTGTAGAGGTGAAGTAGTACAGACTGTAGACCACTAGAACAAACTGTAGATGTGCAGTAGAACTGAATGTAGACTTGCAGTAAAACAGACTGCAGAGCAGAAGTAGTACAGACTCTAGACTGGCATTAGAACAGACTGTAGAGGAGCAGTAGTACAGACTGTAGACTTGCATTATAACAGATTGTAGATGTGCATTAGAACAAGCTATAGACGCATACAATAGAAGTGACTTTAGACGTGCATTTGTACAGACTTCAGTGCAACAGTAGTACACACTCTAGATTAGCTTTAGAACAGACTGTAGACGATCATTAGAACAGACTGTAAACGCCCAGAAGAAGAGACTGACAATGTGCAGAAGAATAGAATAGAGAGGTGCAGTAGTACAGACTGTAGATGAGCATTAGATCAGACTGTATATGAGATTTAGAAAACACTCTAGACATGCTTTAGAACAGTCTGTAGAGGTGCAGTTGTACAGAATGTAGGCGAGCATTAGAACAGACTTATATTAGTATTAGAAAACAATCTAGATATGCTTTAGAACAGACTGTAGAGGTGCAGTAATACAGAATGTAGACGAGCATTAGAACAGACTGTAGAAGTCCAGTAGTACAAACTGTAGATGTGCAGTAGTACAGACTGTAGATGTACAATAGAAAAGACTGTAGAGGTGCAGTTAAACAGTTTGTAGACGTGCAGTAAAACAGACTTCAGAGAAGAAGTAGAACAGACTCTAGATTGGCTTTAGAACAGACTGTAGATGAGCATTAGAACAGACAGTAAACGACCTGTAGAACAGACTGACAATGTGCATTGAATAGACTTAAGAGGTGCAATAGTACAGACTGTAGATTAGCATTAGAACAGACTGTATATGAGTATTAGAAAACACTGTAGATATGCTTTAGAACAGACTGTAGAGGTGCAGTAGTTCAGACTGTAGACGAGCATTAGAACAGACTGTATGTGAGTATTAGAAAACACTTTAGACATGTTTTAGAACAGACTGTAGAGGTTCAGTAGTTCAGACTGTAAACAAGCATTAGAACAAACTCTATATGAGTATTAGAAAACACTCTAGACATGCTTTAGAACAGACTTTAGAGGTTCAGTAATACAGACTGTAGACGAGCATTAGAAAAGACTGTAGAAGTGCAGTTGTACAGACTGTAGATGTGCAGAAGAAGAGACTGTAGACGTATATTAGAACAGACTGTAGACCTGCACTAGAACAGACTGTAGATGTGCATTAGAACAAACTGTAGATGTGCATTAGAACAGACTGTAGATGTGCAGTAGAACAGACTGTAGACGTTTATTAGAACAGACTGTAGACCTGCACTTAAAGAGACCGTAGATGAGCAGTAGTACAGACTATAGACTTGCATTAGAACAGATTGTATATTAGTATTAGAAAAAATGTAGACATTCTTTAGAACAGACTGTGGATGTGCAGTAGTTCAGACTGTAAATGAGCATTAGAACAGACTATTTATGAGTTTTAGAAAATACTCTAGACATGCTTTAGAAGAGACTGTAGAGGTGCAGAAATACAGACTGTAGACATTTTTAGAACAGACTGTAGACGTGCAGTAGATCAGACTGTAGATGGGCAGTACTACAGACTGTAGACTTTCATTAGAACAGACAGTAGATGTATATTAGAACAGATTGTAGATGTGCAGTAAAACAGAATTTAGTGGAAGAGACTGTAATAGAGCAGTAGTACAGACTTTAATCTGACATTTGAACAGACTGTAGAGGTGCAGTTGAACAGACTGTAGAGGAGCATTAGAACAGACTCTATATGAGTATTAGAAAACACTCTAGACATGCTTTAGAACAGATTGTAGAGGTGCAGTAGTTCAGACTGTAGACGAGCATTAGAACAGACTGTATATAAGTATTAGAAAACACTCTAGACATGCTTTAGAACAGACTGTAGAGGTGCAATAATACAGACTGTAGACGAGCATTAGAAAAGACTGTAGAAGTGCAGTAGAAGAGATTGTAAATGTGCAGTAGATCAGGCTGTAGACGTTTATTAGAACAGACTGTAGACCTGCACTAGAACAGACCGTATATGAGCAGTAGTACAGACTATAGACATGGATTAAAACAGACTGTAGATGTGCATTAGAAAAGACTTTAGAAGTGCAGTAGTAGAGACTGTAGATGTGTAGTAGAACAGACTGTAGATTTTATCAGAACAGACTGTAGACGTGTAGTAGAACAGACTGTAGATGAGCAGTAGTACAGACTGTAGACTTGCATTAGAACAGACTGTAGATGTGCAGTGGAACAGACTTTAGATGTTTATTAGAACAGACTGTAGACTTGCAGTAGAACAGACTGTAGATAAGCAGTAGTACAGACTATAGACTTGCATTAGAACAGACTGTAGATGTGCATTAGAACAGACTGTATATGAGTATTATAAAAACACTGTAGACATGCTTTAGAACAGACTGTAGAGGTGCAGTAGTTCAGACTGTAGACGAGCATTAGAACAGACTGTAGAAGTGCAGTAGTACAGACGGTAGATGTGCAATAGAACAGACTGTAGACGAGCAGTATGACAGACTATAGACTTGCATTAGAACAGACAGTAGATGTACATTAGAACAGACTGTAGATGTGCAGTAAAACAGACGTTAGATGTGCAGTGGAAGAGACTGTAGTAGAGCAGTAGTACAGATTGTAAACTGGCATTAAAACAGACTGTACAGGTGCGATTGAACAGACTGTTGAAATGCAGTTGAAAAGACTTCAGAGCAGCAGTAGTACATACTCTAGATTGGATTTAAAACTGACTGTAGACAAGCATTAGAACAGACTGTAAACGCCCAGTAGAACAGACTGACAATATGCAAAAGAATAGACTGTAGATATTCAGTAGTATAGACTGTAGACGAGAATAAGAACAGACTGTATATGAGTATTAAAAACACTGTAGACATGCTTTAGAACAGACTGTAGAGGTGCAGTAGTTCAGACTAAAGACGAGCTTTAGAACAGACTCCATATGAATATTAGAAAACACTCTAGACATGCTTTAGAACAGATTATAGAGGTGCAGTAATACAGACTGTAGATGAGCATTAGTAAAGACTGTAGAAGTGCAGTAGTACAGACTGTAGATGTGCAGTAGAACAGATTGTAGACGTTTATTAGAACACCCTGTAGATCTAGACTAGAACAGACCGTAGATGAGCAGTAGTACAGACTATAGACTTGCATTAGAACAGACAGTAGATGTGCATTAGAATAGACTGTGGACGAGCATTAGAACAGACTATAGATGTGCATTAGAACAGACTGTAGATGTGCATTAGAACAGACTGTAGATGTGCAGTAGAACAGACTGACGATGTGCAGAAGAATAGATCGTAGAGGTGCAGTAGTTGAGACTTTACACGAGCATTAGAAAAGACTGTAGAGATGCTTTAGAACAGACTGTAGACGTGCAGTAGAACAGACTGTAGACAATTATTAGAACAGACTGGAGACGTCCAGTAGAACAGACTGTAGAAGTGCATTAGAAAAGACTGTAGACGTCTATTAAAACAGACTATAGTCGTGCTGTAGAACAGAATGTAGAAGTGCAGTTGAAAAGACTTCAGAGCAGCATTAGTACAGACTCTAGATTGGCTTTAGAACAGACTGTAGATGAGGTTTAGAACAGACTGTAAATGTCCAGTAGAACAGACTGACAATTAGAAAAGATTGTAAATGTGCACTAAAACAGACTGTAGACGTGCATTAGAATAGACTGCAGTAGAGTAGTAAACTGGCATTAGAACAGACTGTAGACATGCAGTAGAACAGTCTGTAGATGTGCAGTAGAAGAGACTGTAGACTTGCAGTAGAACAGACTGTAGACCTGCAGTAGAAGAGACTGTAGAGGAGAAGTAGAACAAACTGTAGAGGTGGAGTAGTGAAGACTGTAGACAAGCATTAGAACAGTCTGTATATGAGTATTAGAAAACAATACTAGAAATGCTTTACAACAGACTGTAAAGGTGCAGTAATACAGACTGTAGACATTTATTAAAACAGACTGTAGACGTGCAGTAGAACAGACCGTAGATGAGTATTAGAAAACACTATAGACATGCAGTAGAACAGACTGCAGTAGATCAATAGTACAGACTGTAAACTGGCATTAGAACAGACTGTAGAGGTGCAATTAAACAGACTGTAGTCTTGCAGTTAAAAGACTTCAAAGCAGCAGTAGTACAGACACTAGATTGGCTTTAGAACTGACTGTAGAAGTATTAAAACAGACTGTATATGAGTATTAGAAAACACTCTAGACATGCTTTAGAACAGACTGTAGAGGTGCAGTTGTACAGACTGTAGACGAGCATTAGAACAGACTTTAAACGTCCAGTAGAACAGACTGACAATGTGCAGAAGAATAGACTGTAGAGGTGCAGTAGTACAGACTGTAGATGAGCATTAGAACAGACTGTATATGAGTATTAGAAAACACTGTGGACATGCTTTAGAACAGACTATAGAGGTGCAGTAGTTCAGACTGTAGACGAGCAGTAGAACCGACTGTATATGAGTATTAGAAAACACTACTAGAAATGCTTTACAACAGAATGTAGAGGTGCAGTAGAACAGACTGTAGACGTGCAGTAGAACAGACTGTTGTTGAGCAGTAGTACAGGCTGTATACTTGCATAGGAACAGACTGTAAATGTGCATTAGAACAGACTGTAGATGTGCAGTAAAACAGACTGTAGACTTGCAATAGAGCAGACTGAAGACGTGCAGTAGAACAGACTGTAGACATGCAGTAGAACAGACTGTAGAGGTGGAGTTGTAAAGACTTTTATTGGGCATTAGATTAGACTGTAGACAAGCAATAGAACAGATTGTAGATGTGCAGAAGTATAAACTGTAGACCTGCATTAGAAGTGACTGTAGATGCGCAGTAGAAAAGACTGTAAGAAGCAGTAGTACAGAATGTAGACAATTATTACAATAGACTCTAGATGTGCAGTAGAACAGACTTTAGATGAGCATTAGAACAGACTGTAAACGTCCAGTAGAACAGACTGACAATGTGCAGAAGAATAGACTGTAGGGGTGCAGTAGTACAAACTGTATACAAGCATAAGAACAGACTGTATATGAGTATTAGAAAACACTGTAGACATGCTTTAGAACAGACTGTAGAGATACCTGTCGTTGTGTCCTTGGGCAAGACACTTAACCCACCTTGCCTCGTATGAATGTTTAAGAATGTTCAGTGAATGTATGTGGTGATGGTCAAAGAGGCCTTAGGGTCAAAATGGCTGCCACGTCTCTGTCAGTCTGCCCTAGGGCATCTGTGGCTACAGTTGTAGTTACCATCACCAGTGTGTGACTGTGTATGAATGAATAATGGACGGCTTGTGGCGCTTTGAGTCCCTTGGCCCTTGGGAGAAAAGCGCAATATAAATCCAATCCATTAACTGTAGACCTGCAGTAGAACAGACCGTAGATGAGCAGTAGTACAAACATTAGACTTGCATTAGAAAAGACTGTAGATGTGCATTAGAACAGACTTTAAAAGTGCAGTAGTATAGACTGTAGATATGCAGTAGAACAGACTGTAGAAGTTTATCAGAACAGACTGTAGACGTGCAGAAGAACAGACTGTAGGTGAGCAGTAGTACAAAATGTAGACTTTCATTAGAACAGACTGTAGATGTGCATTAGAACAGACTGTATATGAGCAGTAAAACAGACTGTAGACTTGCATTAGAAATGACTGTAAACATCCAGTAAAACAGACTGACAATGTGCAGAAGAATAGACTAGGTGCAGTACTACAGACTGTACATGAGCATTAGACCAGACTTTATATTAGTATTAGAAAACTCTCTAGACATGCTTTAGAACAGACTCTAGAGGTGCAGTTTAACAGATTGTGGACGAGCATTAGAACAGACTGTATATGAGTATTAGAAAACACTCTAGACATACTTTAGAACAGACTGTAGAAGAGCAGTAGTTCAGACTGTAGACGAGCATTAGAACAAACTGTATATTTGAATTAGAAAACACTATAGACATGCTTTAGAACAGACTGTAGAGGTGCAGTTTAACAGACTGTAGACGAGCATTAGAACAGACTGTATTTGAGTATAAGAAAACACTCTAGACATGCTTTGGAACAGACTGTAGAGGTGCAGTAATACAGACTGTAGACGAGCATTAGAACAGTCTGTAGAAGTGCAGTATTACAGACTGTAGATGTGCAGTAGAACAGACTGTAGACATTTATTAGAAGAGATTTTAGACCTGCAGTAGAACAGACCGTAGATGAGCAGTAGTAAAGACTGTAGACTTGCATTAGAACAGACTGTAGATGTGCATTAGAACAGACTGTAGATGTGCAGTTAAAAAGAATGTAGAAGTGCAATAGAACAGACTGCAGTAGAGCAGAGGTACAGACTGTAAAATGGCATTAGAACAGACTGTAGAAGTGCAGTTGAACAGACTGTAGACTTGCAGTTAAACAGACTTCAGAGCAGCAGTAGTACAGACTCTAGATTGGCTTTAGAACTGACTGTAGACGTCCAGTAGAACAGACTGTAGATGTGCATTAGAACAGACTGTAGATGTGCATTAGAAGAGACTGTAGACCTTTAATAAAACCGACTAGAGTCGTGCAGTAGAACAGACTGTAGAAGAGCAGTAGAAGAGACAGTGGACTTGCAGTTGAACAGACTGTAGATGTGCATTAGAACAGACTGTAGATGTGCAGTAGAACAGAATGTAGACTTGCAGTAGAACAGACTGTAGAGCAGCAGTAGTACAGACTCTAGACTGGCATTAGAACAGACTGTAGACCTGCAGTAGAACAGACTGTAGAGGAGAAGTAGAACAAACTGTAGAGGTGGAGTAGTAAAGACTTTTATTGGGCATTAGAACAGACTGTATTCGAGCAATAGAACAGACTATAGATGTGCAGTAGTACAGACTGCATTAGAACAGACTGTGGACGAGTATTTGAAGAGACTATATACGTGTATAGAACAGACTGTAGATGTCCAGTAAAACAGACTAATGATGCTGCAGAAGAATAGAATTTAAATGTCCGTTAGTAGAGACTGTAGATGAGCATTAGAACAGACTGTGTATGAGTATTAGAATAGACTGTAGACATACTTTAGAACAGACTGTAGAGGTGCAATAGTACAGACTGTACACGAGCAGTAGTACAGACTGTAGACTTGCATTAGAACAGACTGTAGATGTGCATTAGAACAGAATGTAGACATACAATAGAACAGACGTAGAGTTGCAGTTGAACAGACTACAGACATGCAGTTGAACAGACTTCAGAGCAGCAGTAGAACAGACTGTAGACGTGCAGTAGAACAGACTGCAGTAGAGCAGAGGTAAAGAATGTAAACTGGCATTAGAACAGACTGTTGAGGTGTAGTTGAAATGACTGTAGACGTGCAGTAATACAGACTGTAGACGAGCATTAGAACAGACTGTAGAAGTGCAGTAGTACAGACTGTAGATGTGCAGTAGAACAGACTGTAGACGTTTATTACAACAGACTGTAGACCTGCAGTAGAACAGACCGTAAATGAGCAGTATTACAGACTGTAGACTTGCATTAGAACAGACTGTAAATGAGCAGTAGTACAGATTATAGACTTGCATTAGAACAGACTGTGGACGAGCATTAGAACAGACTATAGACTGTAGACATTTATTAGAACAGACTGTAGACCTGCACTAGAACAGACCATAGATGAGCAGTAGTACTGACTATAGACTTGCATTAGAACAGACTGTAGATGTGCATTAGAAACAGACTTTAGAAGTGCAGTAGTAGAGACTGTAGATGTGTAGTAGAAAAGACTGTAGACATTTATTAATACAGACTATAGTCGTGCAGTAGAACAGACTGTAGAACAATAGAACAGACTGTAGAGGTGCAGTTGAACAGACTGTAGACGTGCAGTTGAACAGACTTTAGAGCATCAGTAGTACAGACTCTAGATTGGCTTTAGAACAGACTGTTGTCGAGCTTTAGAACAGACTGTAAACGTTCAGTAGAACAGAATGACAATTAGAGACTGTAGACGACCAGTAGAACAAACTGTAGATGTGCATTAGAAAAGACTGTAGATGTTTATTAAAAAGACTTTAATCGTGCAGTAGAGCAGACTGTAGACGTACAATAGAACAGACTGTAGAGCTGCAATTGAACAGACTGTAGACAAGCAGTTGAACAGACTTCAGAGCAGCAGTAGTACAGACTCTAGATTGGCTTTAGAACAGACTGTAGATGAGCTTTAGAACAGACTGTAAATGTTCAGTAGAACAGACTGACAATTAGAACACATTGTATATGTGCAGTAAAACAGACTGTAGAAGTGCAGTAGAATAGACTGCAGTAGAGCAGTAGTAAAGACTGTAAAATGGCATTAGAACAGACTGTAGATGTGCATTAGAACAGACTTTAAAAGTGCAGTAGTAGAGACTGTAGATATGCAGTAGAACAGACTGTAGAAGTTTATCAGAACAGACTGTAGACGTGCAGAAGAACAGACTGTAGGTGAGCAGTAGTACAGAATGTAGACTTGCATTAGAACAGACTGTAGATGTGCATTAGAACAGACTGTATATGAGCAGTAAAACAGACTCTAGACGTGCAGTAGAACAGACTGCAGTAGAGCAGAAGTACAGACTGTAAACTGGCATTAGAACAGACTGTAGATGAGCAGTAGTACAGACTGTAGACTTGCATTAAAAATGACTGTAAACATCCAGTAAAACAGACTGACAATGTGCAGAAGAATAGACTAGGTGCAGTACTACAGACTGTACATGAGCATTAGAACAGACTGTATATGAGTATTAGAAAACACTCTAGACATGCTTTAGAACAGACTGTAGAAGAGCAGTAGTTCAGACTGTAGACGAGCATTAGAACAAACTGTATATTTGAATTAGAAAACACTATAGACATGCTTTAGAACAGACTGTAGAGGTGCAGTTTAACAGACTGTAGATGAGCATTAGACCAGACTGTATTTGAGTATAAGAAAACACTCTAAACATGCTTTAGAACAGACTGTAGAGGTGCAGTAGAACAGACTGTAGATGAGCATTAGAACAGACTGTAGAAGTGCAGTATTACAGACTGTATATGTGCAGTAGAACAGACTGTAGACATTTATTAGAAGAGATTTTAGACCTGCAGTAGAACAGACTGTAGATGTGCAGTAGTACAGACTTGAATGCAGTAGAACAGACTGTAGATGTGCATTAGAACAGACTGTATATGAGCAGTAAAACAGACTGTAGACGTAGCAGTTGAACAGACTGTATATGAGCAGTAAAACAGACTGTAGATGTGCATTAGAACAGACTGTAAGAAGTGCAGTAGTTGAGACTGTAGATGTGCAGTAGTACAGACTGTAGACGAGCATTAGAACAGACTGTATATGAGTATTAGAAAATACTGTAGACATGCTTTAGAACAGATTGTAGAGGTGCAGTAATACAGACTGCAGATGAGCATTAGAACCATTGACGGTATAAGGGCTGGACATAGCAAGCCCGCTTCTGGGTCTGTGCCAAATAGGAAGTAGGGGTTGGCTCCATCAAGCATGACCCTATTGACATCCATTGAAAAATCGGCGGCAATTACGAAGTGACTATTTTTCTCACAGTCATCATTCTAACGCTCCGCCTTTCTTTGAACACAATCTTATTATTCCCGTAATTGCTATATTGATATTTGTCACATAACTCATACTATTAAGATTAATAACCTACCTATCAGATGCCTCTATTCTGCTATGTCGGATCGTGGGGCGTGGCTGATCTCGCTACCGGCATTTTGTAGTTTTAAGCTGCTCTCGTAAAAAAAGCAGCTGGAATATAGCGTTATATGAACAGAAGAGAGACTCGTGGAGACCTAACTATTTTAAATCAGTGAAGTTCAAGCTTTTTGCTACACCCAAAGATTGTTTTTAGTTAGTCTTTGTTTTCTGAAACTTTTAGCCAGTAAGTCTTCGTTTTTTGTTAATTAGTTTGTTAGTTGCTGCTGTTCATGTATGGAGATCGCTTGCTTTTAGCTAAAAGCTAACGCTAGCTGTGTTTGATTTAACTCCGCTAATTTAAGTAACTTTTTCATCGCAACTGCACTAAATGAAGCACGCCCAGTTTCAAGGTGAGTACATTTTTGCATGTCTTACTGTCAGAATATATACATTTGTTATACGCTTTTTAGCTGACCCGAAGGTGGCTCTCCACCGCTTTAACGATAGCTTAATATGATACACTGACCAAACTTGGTAATAATATGATATAAGGTCATATCTAACCTTCAATTTGGAAGGAATTAAGCATAATGTTTTTTTTTAGTTTTTAGTAAGATAATATTAAGGCTAAATGTATCTGGCTGAAAAATTACTGTGTAGTTTGCAAAGTCAGTAAATGTCATAATATAATCATAATAATATAATCAAAATTAGAAGTGGGCTTAATGTACTTTTTACAAAGATCTGGGTTGTGTCATTTTGGTAAATACATTTGACACATGTCTGTTTTATTAAAATAGATATTGTTCTCTCACAGATTTCCTAAATGTGATGCTGTCAAACTGAGGCTAAAGGTGATGCTGAGGCTGATCAGAAGAAAGGCTCTTGTTGTGGTGTGAGCACTTTGAAGAGGATATTCAGACAAAGGTGAGTGTTAGATTAAACTACACATTACATTAAACATTACACGTGCAGTGCCCACTAACCTCTGAGACTTTTTTACTCTAGAAAACACTTTCCTTACTCTACAGTCATACATCTCTTGAAAATTACTGTAGCTAAAGTGCATGTGTTAGTTTTATATTTGTACATTTATCATCTGTAAATCATGACAACAGTGGACAAGTAAATGTTTAAGTCAGGTTTTAAACATGACAGACATGATCTGACACAGTACATTTCACATTAACTGAAATGTACTGTAGATTAATTATTATATTTAGGAAAATGTAAGTTCAAATCAAAGTCCAGGGTGCACGTAGCAAGAAGGTCGTGAGTTCAAAACCCGCAGACTCAAACATTCTCTCGGCCGACTCAGTCTTTCTGTGAGGAGTCTGCATGTCCTCCGCGTGTTACTGTGGGTTCTCTCCCGTACTCCGGCTTCCTCCCACCGCCCAAACACATGCATGTAAAGGTTAATTGACAACTCTAAAGTGTCCCTAGTGAATGAATGTGAGAGAGAATGGTTGTCTGTCACTGTCTGTCTCTATATGTCAGCCCTGTGACTAACTGGCCACTGTCCAGGGTGTACCCCGCTTCAGGCCCAAAGCTGCTGGGATAGGCTCCAGTCACCCGCGACTCTAACGGGACAAAGCGGTAGAAAATGAATGAATGAAATCAAAGTCCACTATTTTCTTAAAAACAGTTCTTACACACACAGTAACACAGTGAGCTGGTGAAGTGTTTTTTTTCCTGTGATTAACTGTGTTCAGAGGTGACCGGGCCCAACAGCAAGACTTGTTTTAAACATAACTTTTACTTTGTTCTCTGTTTTCGCAGCGCTCCTCTACAGTTACCTGTCTGCTGCTGCTTTCTCTGTCGGCCCAGTCCAGTCAGGTCCAGTCATCAGTCTGCTGCTCTGTTCTTCTCTGCTCCTGGACAGTTGACCTAGCCCAGCCTCGGCTTCCTCAGCTTCATCCTACATCACATCCTGGTCCATCGACAACTTGAGCGTTTTTTAAATAAACTTAAAACAAAATACAATCTCCATTCATTTATGTGCTTCTAGGTTTGAAAGCATATATAAACTGTTTTTTTAAGATCTTGAATCTGACATAATGTATACACTTTGTTTTTAAGTGCACAGAGTTAATAACTTGTAAAAAGGCTTTTTTAAAGAAACTTTTAAATAACGTGAAAGTAGATGAAAGCAAACAGACAAAACTTTAAATCATTTATTACTATAGTGTTATTTTAGAATGCCATAAGCAATAGAAGGTATTGTGGAAAATAACCAAATCATAAAACATATTGTTTTGTGTATTATTAAATTGTAATGATAAAGTAGTGCTCAAAGATGGAAGGGTTTCTTGAACTTTCAGGTTGCTCCTGAGGTCTTTGACCTGCAGCTGCACAGGTAAGGAAACTGAAAAACAAAAATCAAAACTGGTTTAACTCATATTTACTCCATCTCAAAAATACAGCATATTTGTTTACAATTTCTAAATAACCAGTTTTTTAAAAATGTATGCAATGTGTCTATTTTAAGAAAACTATCATTAAGCTAAGATATATATCATACAGAAACTATAATTCTAAATGATCTACTTTATATATTTTTACAACATACAGTTTATAATTACGAGGCTATCTATTGATAAGCAGGTTAGTACTATTGCTAGCTGTAGATGTATTTTAGAACAAAGATGACAACATGGTGCTTACTAAAGCAGGAGAATATTTAAAAACCGTAGATGTTGGTGTAAAAGTGAAATTCACCTGAAGTAGAGCAGCAGCAGAGGGCTCAGTGAAGGAGCAGAGATGTTTTAGCTCAGGTCTCTGTCGAGCCACAACCGTAGAAGGGGTAAATAATACTGACCTGAAAGGGAGATATAATCATTAAATTAGATAATGCTTACCTAATAATACACTTCGTTTTACCCATATATTATTCTATACATAATTTGGGTAAAAACTAAATATAAGAAAGCCAATTAGTTTTAATAACTAATGCCATTAGTAATTAAAACGAGATTTAGCAATAAAAAAGGAAACACTGCTCTGATTACAGTTAACTACTAGCATATGTTCGCATGCAAGTAACAATGTTTTTAACCTACTTTAAAAAAAAAATCTTTCAATACTATATGTTGATTAAAATCAAGTTATTATGAGTGAAATTAAAGAAATAAAAAAATGAATTACAAATAAATATAACATTTACCTCAAGTTAGCCAGCAGTCAAAATGCAGCAAAGACAGAGGATGAGATTGGTCAGCGTCTTCTACCGTCAATGGCTTTGCCGCTATCTGCAGGAATTTCACCTTTCAACTTTCAACTTTCAACAAGCCCGGTTCTGATTGGCTCGCTGGTTACCATGCTAACGCGCACTCAAACCTAGCTCATATGCCCAAATTAGGACTTCTGGCTCCAAAAAAATCAACATGGCGGCCCCCACAACGGCTAAAAATGGCGACTGAAATGGGTTCATTTTCGAAGTTCGTAACGCTATGGGTGACGTCACACTCCTTATGTCCAGCCCTTCTACAGTCATTGATTAGAACAGATTTTAGAAGTGCAGTAGTACAGACTGTAGATGAGCAGTAGCACAGACTGTAGACTTGCATTAGAACAGACTGTTGATGAGCATTAGAACAGACTGTTGATGAGCATTAGAATAGACTTTAGAAGTACAGTAGTAACGACTGTAGAAATGCAGTAGAATAGACTGTAGACGTGCAGTAGAACAAAATGCAGTAGAGCAGAGGTACAGACTGTAAAGTAGCATTATAAGAGACTGTAGATGTACAATAGAACAGACTGTAGACGAGCAGTAGAACAGACTGTATACGTCCATTAGAACAGACTGTAGATGTGCATTAGAAAAGACTGACGATGTGCAGAATAATAGACTGTAGAGGTGCAGTTGTTAAGACTTTACACGAGCATTAGAACAGACTGTACATTAGTATTAGAAAAGACTGTAGACATGCTTTACAACAGACTGTAGATGTGCATTAGAACAGACTGTAGACGTGCAGTTGAACAGACTATAGATGTGCATTTGAACAGATGTCAGAGCAGCAGTAGTACAGACTCTAGATTGGCTTTAGAACAGACTGTAGATGAGCTTTAGAACAGGCTGTAAACGTCCAGTAGAACAGACTGACAATTAGAACAGATTGTAGATATGCAGTAAAACAGACTGTAGACGTGCAGGTGAACAGAAATCAGAGCAGCAGTAGTACAGACTCTAGAATTACCTTAGAACAGACTGTAAACGAGCAATAGAAATGACTGTAAACCCGTAGAACAAACTGACAATGTGCAAAAGAATAGACTCTAGAGCTGCAGTAGTACAGACTGTAGATGAGCAAATGAACAGACTGTATATGAGTTTTAGAAAACACTGTAGACATGCATTTATAACAGACTGTAGAGGTGCAGTAATACAGACTGTAGACGAGCATTAGAACAGACTGTAGAAGTGCAGTAGTACAGACTGTAGAGGTGCAGTTGAACAGACTGTAGACGTGCAGTTGAACAGACTTCAGAGCAGAATTAGTACAGACTGTAGATTGTAGAACAGACTGACAATTAGAACAGATTGTAGATGTGCAGTAAAAATGACTGTAGACATGCAGTAGAATAGAGTGCAGTAGAGCAATAGTACAGACTGTAAAATGGCAGTAGAACAGACTGTAGAGGTGCAGTTGTACAGACTGTAGATGAGCATTAGAACAGACTGTTGATGTGCAGTAGAAAAGACTGTAGACGTACAATAGAACAGACTGTAGATGAGCATTAGAACAGAATGTAGGCGTCCATTAGAACAGACTGTAGATGTGCAGTAGTAAAGACTAAAGACCTGCATAAGAATAGACTGTGGACGAGCATTAGAACAGACTGTAGATGTGCTTTAGTACAGACTGTAGAGGTGCAGTAATACAGACAGTAGACGAGCATTAGAAGAGACAGTAGAAGGGCAATAATAAATGTCGACATTCTGTACTACTGCACCTCAATAGTCTTTTCTACTGCACATCTACAGTCTGAAGTACTGCACTTCTACAGTCTGTTTTAATGCTTGTCTACAATCTATACAACTGCATCTCTACAGTTTGTTCTAAAGCATTTCTACAGTGTTTTCTAATACTCATATAGAGTATGTTCTAATGCTCATCTACAGTCTGTAGTAATGCACCTCTAGAGTCTATTCTTCTGCACATTGTCTGTTCTACTAGACGTTTATAGTAATTTCTAATGCTTGTCTACAGTCTGTTCTACTGCACAACTATTGTCTATTTTAATAATTGTCTACAGTCTCTTCTAATGCACATCTACAGTCTGTTCTAATGCACATCTACAGTCTGTTCAACTGCACCTCTACAGTCTGTTCTATTGCACGTCTACAGTCTGTTCTACTGCACGACTATAGTCTATTTTTAATAAACGTCTACATTCTGTTCTACTGCACATCTACAGTCTGTACTACTGCACTTCTACAGTCTGTATAATGCTCGTTTGCAGTCTGTATTACTGCACCTCAACAGTTTGTTCTACTGCACATCTACAGTCTGTTCTACTGCATGTCTACAGTCTGTTCTAATGCCAGTTTACAGTCTTTACTACTGCTCTACTGCAGTTTATTTTACTGCACGTCTACAGTCTGTTTTTCTGCACATCTGTTCTAATTGTTAGTCTGTTCTACTGGACTTTACAGTCTGTTCTAATGCTCGTCCACCGCCTGTTCTAATGCAGGTCTTTAGTGTGTTCTACTGCTCGCCTACAGTCTGTTCTATTGTACGCCTTTAGTCTGTTCCAATGCACATCTACAGTCTGTTCAACTGCACGCCTACTGTCTGTTCAACTGCATCTCAACAGTCTGTTCTAATGCCAGTTTACAGTCTGTACCTCTGCTCTACTGCAGTCTGTTTTACTGCACGTTTACAGTCTGTTTTACTGCACATCTACTGTTATGTCAATTCAAGGTACAAGTTGTCCTGAGCACTCAGCCTATTTTTACTCAAATTACTAAGAGCACTCCCAAACTGCAGTGGGCAACCGCAAGATCAAAAGGTTATGGAACCAACTTCCAGGAAGTGCTCTTGGGACCATAATTACCAGCGCACACACAGAGTGCATGGCAGTTGAAATGTTTGGTAAAAGCCCAGTTGGCCATCTCACTTGTTCCTGAGGAAAAGAAACTTTGACCACAGCTCCTGATTATCCAAGGACACAACTGGTAGGACAAAAGTGGACTGTGTGTTTGTTTGTGTTGAGTTAAGACTTTTGTATGATTTTGTTTGCTTGGTTGTAATGTCCAATTTAAATCAAATAGTGAATACTTTATGTGAACATTACTCTAAGCATGTGTATTGTTTAAATTATATAAGTTTAATTAGAGACCATAGGTTAATTAAAATGACTGTTTGGTTTGACATTTACTATTTGAGGAAGTGGTATTGAGTTATTTGTGATTTATTTGCAACTAATTTCTGCTTTGGTTTGTGTATTTTAAAGGTTATCAACCTATTCTGTTCCACCCGATCATCTTTAGGAAAAAAAGAAAAAGAAAGAACAGTTTTGAGTTGTCCTTTGCATTCATCAGAGATAAAGCAGTTTTTAAGTTTGGGCAGAGCTGTAGTCAGTTAAAAACAGACAGAACTTGACATCTACAGTCTGTTCTAATGCAAGTCTACAGTCTGTACTACTGCTCATCTACAGTTTGTTTTACTGCACATCTACAGTCTGTACAACTGCACCTCTACAGTCTGTTCTAATGCCAGTTTACAGTCTGTACTATTGCTCTAATGCAGTCTGTTCTACTGCATAACTACGGTCTGTTTTACTGCACATCTACAGTCTGTTCTAATGCACATCTACAGTCTGTTCTAATGCATGTCTACAGTCTGTTCTACTTCATGTTTACAGTCTGTTCTACAGCGCATCTTAAGTCTGTTCTACTGCACGCCTTCAGTCTGCTCTATTGCAAGTCTACAGTCTGTTTTACTGCACATCTACAGTCTGTTCTAATGCACATTTACAGTCTGTTCCTATGCAAGTATACAGTATGTACTACTGCTCAACTACAGTCTGTTCTACTGCACGCCTACAGTCTGTTCTACTGCACCTCTACAGTCTGTTGTAAAGCATTTCTATTAGTGTTTTCTAATACTCATATACAGTCTGTTCTAATGCTCATCTATAGTCAACTACGGCACCTCTACAGTCTGTTGTAAAGCATGTCTACAGTGTTTTCTAATACTCATATACAGTCTGTTCTAATGCTCGTCTACAGTCTGTACTACTGCACCACTACAGTCTATTCTTCTGCACATCGTCAGTCTGTTCTACTGTACGCTTACAGTCTGTTCTAATGCTCGTCTACAGTCTTTTCTATTGCACGCCTTCTGTCTGTTCTAATAATTGTCTACATTCTGTACTACTACTTCTTACAGTGTATACTACTGCACATCTATAGTCTGTTCTATTGCTAATATCGTCTGTTCTATTACCCAATAACAGTCTTTACTACTCGACCTCTACAGTTTGTTCTACTGTTCCTCTACAGTCTGTTCTAATGCTCGTCTACAGTTTGTACAACTAGACCTCTACAGTCTGTTCTAAAGCATGTCTACAGTGTTTTCTAATACTCATATACAGTCTGATCTAATGCTCATCTACAGTCTGTACTACTGCACCTCTAGAATCTATTATTCTGCACATTGACAGTCTGTTCTACTAGACGTTTACAGTCTATTCTAATGATCGTCTACAGTCTGTTCTACAGCCAATCTAGAGTCTGTACTACTGCTGCTCTGAAGACTGTTCAACTGCACGCCTACAGTCTGTTGAACTGCACCTCTACAGTCTGTTCTATTGTACATCTACAGTCTGTTCTAATGCACATCTACAGTCTGTTCTAATGCAAGTCGACAGTCTGAACTACTACTTGTCTAGAGTCTGTACTACTGCACCTCTACAGTCTGTTCTAAAATCATGTCTACAGTCTATTCTAATACTCATATACAGTCTGTTCTATTTCTCATGTACAGTCTGTAGTAATGCACCTTTAAAGTCTATTCTTCTGCAGCATCATCAGTCTGTTCTACTGCAAGTCTACAGTCTGTTCTAATAATTGTCTACAGTCCGCTCTACTGCACGCCTACAGTCCTTCTAATAATTGTCGACAGTCTATAATACTGCAGCTCTACAGTCTCTTCTACTGCACATCTACAGTCTGTTCTAATGCTCCAATAGTCTGAACAACTGCACCTCTACAGTCTGTTCTAAAGCATGTCTAGAGTATTTTCTAATACTCATATATAGTCTGTTCTAATGCTAGTCTATAGTCTGAACTACTGCACCTCTACAGTCTGTTCTAAAGCATGTCTAGAGTGTTTTCTAATACTCATATACAGTCTGTTCTAATGCGCTACAGTCTGTACTAGTGCATCTCTACAGTCTATTCTTCTGCACATTGTCAGTCTGTTCTACTGGACGTTTACAGTCTGTTCTAATGCTCGCCTACAGTCTGTTCTAAAGCCAATATAGAGTCTGTACTACTGCTGCTCTGAAGTATGTTCAACTGCATGTCTACAGTCTCTTCAACTGCACCTCTACATTCTGTTCTATTGTACTTCTACAGTCTGTTCTACTGCACGACTATAGTCTGTTTTAATAAACGTCTACTGTCTCCTCTAATGCACATCTACAGTCTGTTCTACTGGATGTCTACAGTCTGTTCTAATTATTGTCTAGAGTCTGTTCTACTGCACGCCTACCGTCTCTTTTAATAATTGTCAACTTTCTGTATTACTGTACTTTAAAGTCTGTTCTACTGCACATCTACAGTTTGTTCTAATGGTCGTCTAGAGTCTGTACTACTGACCTCTACACTCTGTTCTAAAGCATGTCTACAGTCTTTTCTAATACTATGTACAGTCTGTTCTAATGCTCGTGTAAAGACTGTAGACGAGCATTAGAACAGACTGTAAACGTCCAGTAGAAGAGACTGACAATGTGCAGAAGAATAGACTCTAGAGATGCAGTAGTACAGACTGTGGACGAGCATTAGAACAGACTGTAGATGTGCATTAGAACAGACTTTAGAAGTGCAGTAGTAGAGACTGTAGATGTGTAGTATAACAGACTGTAGACGTTTATAAGAACAGACTGTAGACGTGCAGTAGAACAGACTGTAGATGTGCAGAAGAACAGACTGTAGACTGTAGGGAATATGGTCTTATTAATTAATAATTAATATAAATATTAATTATGGAAATTAATAATTAATATTTTGCTTATCAAAATATTAATTTCTTTCGGGGCACCACTCTAGTTTTGAACAGATCCAGAGAAACTGTTTAGTCTAGTCTCATTAATCTAAAGGAAGTAAATTCTTCTCGTTTTCGAAAATTAATGAATTAAACATTGAAACAGTAAATGTCTTTATGGGGTTTTATTAAAGATTATAAAAATTAAACAGTGAATAATGACAGGGAAATGACACAAAGGGATAATTATTGACACATGAATGGGTAAATCAAAGAACGATAAAACACTTTACTTTCAGAGGATTTTGTGAAACAAAAGAAAGTAGGCCTATTGATTATTAACTCTATTATTAGATAAGGGGCTGTTACGGAGCGTTAAAGGGGTTCGATGACGGTTTCTGAGGCCAAGGCTGTTATGTTTAGACAGTTAGACGCCAAACTTGTGTAACTAACGTTTAGACTCACCCTGGGGGTCGTGGATTGGTCTCAGATCTTAGCGACGAGAGGTCTAGAGGTTGTCCGAACCGTCGCAACCGATGACGCTTGTCGCCTCCAGGATGGCCTGCTTTTTCCACTCTCCAGAGGGGCTGCCGTGGGCCCGGAGATTCAAAAGCGCCTCGTTACTGTCACAACTAGCCAAGCCTTTTAGCATCAGCGTCGTACACGAGTAAAATTGAGTCTTTTAAAGTTATTGCGAAGTCCACTGGAGAAGGTTTAGCGCTGTGTTGCTGGCTTAAACTTGCTCGAGAAAGTTAGATTTTAGTCAAGCTAACTCTTAGCAGGCAGGAAATCTTCAAAAATAAAAGCGAGGCAACTTCCTTTGTTGGCAGGCTGGCAGGAAGTAAGCTACTTTGAACAGCTGTGTGAAGGAAACTTTATCGCGCAAGCTAAACTTGCAGGCTTTAAAGTACAAAGAAAATTTACTGCTACACGAGGTCCGGAGCTTGTGAGGTTCGAGGCCTACGGCCCTGAACGGACAAGAGGTCCAGTGCGAAGTGAAGAGGAGACGGAGAGTAGTGCAGAGAGAGCGTGTTTTTGACCAGCGGTCACTTTTAACACTTTTTGACAGGGTGTGTCTTACGGAGGAAGGCATTGCTTTGGGGGAGTTTAAATGTTTAAACTAAGTCTTAAACATTCCTTTGTTTCACCCTATTTTCCTTGGTTTTCGTGAAAACACACAAACTTATTCAGATACTTGCAGGATTATGCAAAGAAACATTTGTCAGACTTATTATAAAACATATATTCATTACATTTTATTAACATAAAACGTAACTCTGTAGGAATGGAAGGAATTAGTTGACTTGTAAAACTCTGCATCCTGGAAACAAACAGTATAATTGTTAGTACATTCAAAATCTTTCTAAGTAATAAAATAACAAAATGTCCTTTAATGAAATAACACCAAATGTCCTTCTTGAGTGCAGAGTCATTTGTCCAGTTAAACCAAAAGGGGGTAGTGTTTGACCATGCCCGAACGACTATGATCAAAGACATTTTCAACTGTCAATCAGGATTAGAATAAAGTGTTCTCGAGAAAGCTGGATGGACACCTTATCTACAGGATTTACGGCTTTTGGACATGGCGCCTAGCAGTCTGTGATGTTCCATGTGTCACCTTTGACACGGTGCTGGGTAGAACGAAGTTCCAATTCTTATAAAAGCAATTATTATTAATAAGTTTCCTGTCCTTGGCAAAACACGTTGGTGTCCTTTTATCTGAAAGAAAACGGGGTTAGCATGTCTTCTTCTCAAGATTTACATTCACGGCCTGTCTCTGGAGGCCGATGGATTAAACAAATGTTATAATCCGTGTGGCGTTCTGGAGGCTGATCTGCTACAGTCCCCCCTTTCGACACGAAGCTGGTTTCACAAGTTTCCGTGTCGACATCCTTGCAGACCAGGGAGTAAGCCACACGTTAAACACATAGTTTGGCGTCATAACAGGTGTAATGATGCAAACGTGATTAAGGAAAAGTATACAAGTGTAAAGGGGCTTTACTTGGTTTGTATTATATCCGTTGCTAATGGAGATAGATTAAGTTTATCACTTAAAGAAGGACTTATTGTGAAATAAAGAAATGAGAGAGCTGTCTCATTTAGTTTGTTTAAAGTTTAGGAGGTGTTTATAATAAAAGAAAATATGTTAGGAGGATCATAACTTGGAGGGACTTTGCATGCATTTAGGGACAAGGATATACATAGTGATTATGTAAGGGACATAATGGTTATGCGTGATCCTTCAAAGAATTCTTCTCATTGCTCGGCTGTCCACTGAGGAGCTGATGTCTATGAGCGTGTCATTTATCAGCAAGGCGACCATTTGAGTGTGTGTATGGTCTACAGTTTGGTTTGGTTGGTTTTAGAGTCTCACTGTGAGTGTTTACCACTGACACAGTGTCTTTCAACGTTTTTTTAAACGTTTGGAGTTGCTGCTGTTACTCCGAGACTTGTCTATTACAGTGGAAATGTTAGCGGTATTCGCCAGAGCACCCGAGGTTACGCAAGGTACACACAGCGGCGGTTGCAACGAGAATTGATTCATTGACAGGAAAACCAGAGTTATCAGTTACAGTTATTGAATTACTCACAGTTACCACTGAAAGGTGAAAAGAGTTAGGAAATCAGAGTTAGAGGTTAGAGGTTAGTTGTTAGTGGTTACTGAGCTAAGGGATCCGCTTTAAGACTACTTGGGAGCGTGAACGCCCCCTGTAGATCCCATGGGGTTTTGTGCAACTTTATCTGGTTGCAGTGTATCCACTTGAGAGTGGGTTCCTTTCTCCCTTTGGTGATCTTTATCTGATACACCACCGGGATAGTTTGTTGACAATGGTGTACGGTCCCGCCCAACACGGGAGGAATTTCAGCGTTAGTCGGTTGGTACCACCTCTTGTTTGTCCAGTGAGTTGGCTGAACATGTAGTACCACACTTTGTCTCCCACCTGTAGTTCGTCCCTAGATGACTTTTGGTCATAATAGACCTTACGCCCTGCCCTTTGCCTAGTTTTTCCTGGGCAAAGGCGAAGGTGATTCTCAGCTGTGCCTGGAGATCAGCCATGTACTGGTGTGTGGTATAGGCCGAGCGATGTTAGCCTCTCCTGGCTGATACAGTAAGTGTAGGGGAAGCATCATCTGCCTACCGGTCATGAGCTCAAACGGGAGACTCCGGTCGCCGTGTGTGCCGTGGCTCTGATAGCCATCAGGACCAAGTGCAGTTTGACGTCCCAGTCTCGGTGATTAGATGCAACATATTTCTTTAGGATGTCGATCACCGCTCGGTTTGCTCTTTCTACTTGGCCTGAGGACTGGGGGTGGTGGCTGACGTGGAATTTTGCCCATGGTTTGCCACAGTTGTCCCATCACCTCGGCGGTGAAGTGAGTCCCAAGGGTCAGAATCGACCTTACAGGGTAAGCCGAATCTGGAGAACACGTGGTTCATGAGTAGAAAGGCTGTGGTCTGTGCCGTGTCGTTTGGGGCTGGAAGTCCTTCCACCCATTTAGTGAAGGCACAGGTGACCATTAGGATGTATTTGTTGCCCCTTGTTGATTTAGTCAGGGGTCCCATCCAATCGATTTGGAGGTCAGACCACGGAAAAGAAATGCCCCTTCTTTGTAAGGGTGCACGATGGAGTGGTCTTGTCGGTTGAGATTGGCAGCATACTAGGCAGCCTTTGATGTATTCTGCCACGGCCATTTGCATGTGTGGCCAGTATGCCACTTGTTGAAGTGCCTGATGTTGCGCGGACACCTCTGTGGCCTGCAAAGGAGCGCCATGTGCGTATGCTAGCATGACCCCTTAGGCTCTGGAGGCCCTACGAACGCAGGTGAAGTGAGGGTGTCAGAGACGACAAGCAAGCCATGACGCAGGTGGAGTTGAGCGCACCGCCCATAGCTTTGTAAGATATGCGCCGGAGGAAAAGTCAGTGTCTACGATGGGGTTAGACATCGGGTCTGAAAGGTAAAGCATAAGTTTGTGGATTGCCGAGTCCGCTGCTTGAAGGGCAACGAGGCCGAACCAGTGAAAGAAAGAAAGGAAGTTGATGGGTCTGCAGGGTCAGAGCCGAGGCACGGTTGCGGTTGCCTTAGATCGGGTAACCAGACAGACAGAATGGGTGGGTTGGGTGGGAAGGGGTCGATCAGACGAGGTTTCTGGCTGGAATTGCCAGAGAGCTTTGTCTAGAGCCCCTTGTTTTGCCATGAGGTCTGCCTGATCGCTCAGGTCTTTGTCTGTATCGAGGAGAGCAGGAGCCTGTCTGTACAACCATTACCTCAGCATCAGCCAGATCGACCCTGCAGATAGTGTCGGTATCGACCACAAGTGAGGGGTATATGGCGATTGCCCGAAGGTTTTGTGTAGACAACTCCGGTCTCCTGTTGTTCAGTCCAGTGAGTGTGGCATACGCCCCATGACTGGGATTCTGAGTTCACAGTCATGGAACCTAGTGTCAATCAGCCAACCTAAAGGTGTGGCCTTCGGGACGAGAATGCTATTGGCAGTAGGATTCTGCACTAGCACGTGTGTTGATCGAGAGTCGAGCTCGACCAGGGTGTTGCCTGGACAGACAAGCCTAACTCAACGAACAGAGGCGACGGTTGGAAGAACGCTTGTGAAGAGTTAACTTGTTGTCCTGGAAACGCTTTCAGACGTATGTCCATGATGTTACGCGCGGTATCGTGGAGATGGCAGTCGTTACTTACCTGACACACGCCGGGATCGCTTGACCCGATCTCAAGTTTCCTTTGGTCAGTGAAAGTGATTCTTTACGCATCCAGTCAGGGACCAGAGAACGTTGTTAATGGTGTCGACTTGTGCGCCGAGTTCGACTAGCATGTCAGCCCCAATGTACACTGAATGTGATAGATTAGGGATGACAGCAAACGTGTGGGTCAGTTCTCTTTGTTCCATCGCACGATGATGGCAGAGCATAGACCGATGGCGGTTAACGCATGAGTCGGTGTGGGGTTAGCAGGGAACCTAGTGCGCTTTTTATGAAGGTCAGGCACGGGTTTATCTGCGTTAGAGTGTTAAACAGCTCCTGGCTGATGGCAGATTTGTCAGCCCATAAGGCCATCACGACATTGTCGACTGGAGTTGCTTCCAGTGAGATGCCATTGACAATCTGGGGTGTCATCGCTAATGGGTCCTTCAGCGTGCATAGGAAGTTGTCACGCAATGTAAAGGGGTTTGGTTCGCACCGAGGTTGCATGGTTGTTGTACCAGCGATGTCGGTGGCTACCCTGCCGATTGGTGATTCCCTATCAATCGCATAGCACTGAGATTCATTCAGTAAGATTGGAAGTGGTTCTCGCACTTGGGCCCAAATCTTCAGCTGCTTGAAGTTGATCAGTCGGTTCAAGCGATTGAGGATGTCTTTTCCAATCAGAAGTGGGACATTGTCAAGGTGGGACACGACACTGGGTGTATCAGTGTCATGGGTCCGATGGTCAGTTGGACTAAGGTTACCTTGTTGATGATCGTCCGATCATCAGAGTAAGGCCTTATTTCTAAAGAGCACGGGTGGGACTTCAAGTCCCTGTGGGATCTTCTCGCTATAGCCTGGAGTGATCTGAACAGGTTGCCTGAAATTAGGCTGATGTCAGCGGCTGTGTCGAGAAGTGCTTTGTGCGTCAAGTGGTCTTCTAACAAGACAGAGAGATAAAGCTCGAGCTACTCCTTTTCAGTTAGGTGACCCAGAAATTGGTGAAAGGGTGTTTCACATTCGATAGTCGTGGCGTGGTCATGGCACAGCCCGATGTTTGGGTTCACTTGGACGGCGCTAGACGGACTGAGGTATTTGTGATCTGGATCACTTCCTCCGTGTTGTCCATGCTAGGGTCCTGGACAATGTCATTGAGTGGCTCTGGATCGTCAGAGCCTAGGTACAGGTCTGGGAGATGTTCATTCCTTCAGTAGACTCTGTATTTTCGCTATGCGTGTTAAGTCGACTTGGATCGGTTGTGACTGTGTCTGAATCGGGGCCTTAGAGGCCTCCACCGTATACAGATCAGCCTTGTCCTTGGACTTTTCGCGCATTCGCTTGAGTATGCGTTCTATGGCCCGAGCCTCCTCTGTAGTCAGACTCTCGCTATCGCGATCAGTCAGTTTCAGGGCTCGGTCCCTCGCATGATTTTGTCGCTTGACAGGTGAGCTACCTGAT
Organism: Neodontobutis hainanensis; assembly: GCA_024349245.1. Taxonomy (NCBI): domain Eukaryota; kingdom Metazoa; phylum Chordata; class Actinopteri; order Gobiiformes; family Odontobutidae; genus Neodontobutis; species Neodontobutis hainanensis. Next base: position 42,506 of record JALDNG010000889.1, read on the forward strand.
GATCGTTGGTCTTGGGACAGACGATAATGGTTTCTCCTGTCGTCAGCGTTTTGATAGGACCCCTTTGGTTACGGTTTGGATTGGTTCGAAATTTATTTTCAACCGAGGTCTCCATTGAGGGCCCTGGTCTTTGAACTTACGTTCAGGCCAGGTCGGGTGTGGACCCGGCTCTCTTTGTGTGGTCGAGGTCCCTCTTTCCTGTCTGGAAAGCGGAGGCTCCTGGGCCATTTGGATTGGAGGTCGGCGCTCCTTCGAGCGCTAGGCTCCGATCTACGGTGACAAGAGTGTCTGGCTTTTGACGTTTAGTCTGCCTCAGCCTCTGTTTAGTGAATGCCCGCATTGCCAGCTCGCGGTTGGTGGCTGGTCTGCGTTGTGGGCATGCAGAAACGCCAAGATGATGGCTGGTAGTTGGATGGAGGTTTTGCACAAAGAGGGCTTTGAAGTTTTTATCCTCCTCCATGTTTGGTTCATTGAGTGGACCGAAATAAGCTTTGCGTAGCCGATGATAGTATAGCTGTGGGGACTCTGGCCGTGCCTGTTTGATCATTAGGCGGCAGTCAGACCCACATTTACCGTAACGCCTGAGAATTCCACCATGAGAGACTGACTAAGGAGATCAAAGTCAGCTTGGACCTCAGGAGGTTGATGTTCGATGAAGCTACTAACATCTCTGCTTGATGTTAGTTTTATCAGAAAGATTTTGTCCGCAGCAGTAACATTGGGTATTCTTTGTAGGTAGAATTCAATGTCGCGAAGATAAGCACTCACGCTCATAAGACGCTCCTTGATGGGGCTCAAAGCGAGTGATATGACGCGCAATTTTGTCAAAGTCTCTGTTAGTGGGACCGTAGTCCAGATGTCTCTGTTTCAAAGCTGGTTGTGGACAAAGTCCGATTGCCTACCTTTTGGTAGTGCGGCATCCGAATGCCTACCTGTGGAAGCTCGCGAAAGACGGCCGGGCTCTCGGCACCGGTTGGTCCTCTTTCCGCTGCGCCCAAGCGAGGCGGTAGGGTCGAGAAATCAGATTAGTTAGTGAGGTAGCTCCTCCTGGGAGTTTTCCTTGGTTTAACAGGTTGGTATGCCGGTGTAACCAGCACTTGGTTCGGAGTGCTTTTAAACTCTGTTTTGTTACCTGGTTGTATCTGGGCGGCTTCTGTTAAGCACGCCTGAAGTTGTTCAATAAGCTGGCGGTCTAAGTCACCTTGTTGAGTGAGGGCCTCTACCCGTGCACTCAGGGACTCTCTCCGCCGAGCTTCCTGTGCCAGCATATTCGCGGACAGCTGTGCACTTTGCCTGCTTTGATGAGTTCCTCTCGCATAGCGCGTGCTCATTGCGATGGTCACTGAGCTGCAGTTCTGCTAGGTCACGAGCAGACCTTTTTCACTCAGCTCGTTCTTAGGTCACTGAGGGTCCCCTCAGTTATCTGGAGTTTGGTGTGTAACTCCTCAAAGTCAGGTTCTGTCTTTGAGTGTTTGTGCAAGAGTTTGTAACTCTTGGTTCTGTTTTTCAGAATTCTCCAGGGCTCCTTGGGTCAGCTGGAGTTCCTGATTCAATGTCTTGATATCGCTGGAAGCGGGCGAGGTCCTGTTTCTGGACCTGGATTTTGGCTGCGTGCCAGGAGATCCTCAGCGTGTTTCTGCTGCGCGCATAACAGTAGCCATTTGACCTAACAGCTTAGTTAGATCCTTGTCTTTTGGCTTATAGGTTAGCGCAATGCTAATCAAGGAGCTAAGAACTGAATCTAGCTCGTTGGGAGGTGTGGTTTGAATCTCGCCAACATATTGGGGTAGCACCTGTTCTGTTAAATCATTTAGAGCCTAGTCTAAGTGATCCAGAAGCTTGATGGGACTACCAGAACCTGTAGACTGTGAGTCAGACTTGTTGAGAAATGGGGTTTCTCTGAGAAAGTGAGTTATTGTTAGATTACGTTTTAACTGCAAGGAGAGAGTTACTACTTGTAGAGTGTTACGAAGAAGGCCAGAAACTCAAGCAGACTGTAAAAGGATTTTTGAAAATCTGAGTAAAAGTGTAAATAATAAAAAAAAATAATGAAGGAATAAAAATTAAAGTTAACATTTTATTTTATTTAAAATAAAATAAAATTACAATTAAATTAAAATAAAAGGGGTATTAAGTGAAATAAGTCAGATTGAAAGTAATAAAAGAAGGAATTGTTGAAGTGGAAGTTGGTATAAAGTCTATTTCTGAGTGAAATGACCTTATGCTAGTATTAAGCAGTGACTATGTAGCAATAGCCTAGTGGTGTGAATGTTAATGAGGGTTGACAGTGCTAATTTGTAAAATTAACAGTGCAGAATCAGTGGGTTTAATCTAACAATTCATGCAGGTAATCAGCTTTTAAATTACAGCTATGACAAAATTCGTGCAGGGTTAAGTCTGTTCAGAGCATTAGCATTCCAATTTGACAAATCCTGTGTAGATAGGAAAGTCACAAAACAAGTCTTAAATTGTTAATCAAGACAAATTAATCAATCAAATTAAAAGCAGGGTTAGCATCAAAGATTTTCCAAAAGCAGATGCAATGTTCATTAAAAATGTCACAATTGTTAGTTAACTCCTATTGTGCATTCAAGGTTGTTAAACACAGGCATTAACAACAAACAAAAACAGCTTAATAGCAGTTCAGTAGTTGTTAATAACGCAGAGTAATTCACTTTTTATGTTAATTCAATCAGGCTTTTCAGTGTCAATGAAAGCTTAAATTATTCAGTTGTTAAGTTCTAAACTTGAATTAGTCACTGTTTTAAGGAAAAGTGTAATTCTGTTGAGTGACCACCAGAGATAGACGTAGAGCTCCTCTGAGATTTTTAGAAGTTTCGCACTTCTCTTCCGCTAGGCAGTAGAAACTTGTGTCTGTGGTTTTACTACTTCTTTCCGCTAGGGGAGATAAAGACTCGTGAGTCAGTGGTTTTACCACTTCTTTCCGCTAGCGATAGAGACTCTCGTGAGTCTCTGGCTTCCGAAATGAAGTCTCCGCACGCCTTTGAGGGTGCCGGGGCAAAGTTTGTTTTAGCTCCAGTCAGAGACTGACTTGGAACGCGCCTACAACTTGTTAAACCCGCGGTTTAAACACAGCAGCGCTTTGTACAAGGCAGGTACAAGGCCACGTTTTAAACACAAGCACATTTACAGCAGGCTCAAACCACGTTTTTAGACAAAACGCACGGCAGCCCACGTGGCTTTTAGGGGGAGGGTTTTCACAGTTAGCTAGTCTGTGAAGGCCTACAGCACGGGTTTTTTTTTTTAATCCATTCAAAATACACCCAGGCTCATAAGCCTTAGGCAAGACAAGTTTTCTCATAAAATTCCGTAACGCGCAATTTTTCAACTTGTAAGAGACAATTTTAACTTAACTCTGGCGTAGCACAGTAGTTAGTTTTTGTCTCGGGCCCATATGAAGTTACACACTTTGTCTCGTGTGTTTAACATGCATGCAATTTGCAGAGTCTCTAAGCTTTGTAACAGACTCTAAGCAACTTTTAACAAGTACTTGATTAATGCTCTGGCCATAAATGTACAATACTAATTGTAATTCAAAATAATATCAGTCCAGCTGGTACGATTTGAATTAGCAATTTCGACAGCGCTCACACTTAACAAACAAAAGCACAACTCTCACACACACACACACACACACACGCAGTTAAACGCATTGCTAAGCAACAGCACAACAAAGGCACAGCTTTCAGTGGACAGCAATTTTGTAAAGACTTTGGATATTGAGTGATTCTAATGTTTAATCAAGAAAATTCTTCCGAGGCTCACGCAAGGCCAAAAATAATATGTAGGGAATATGGTCTTATTAATTAATAATTAATATAAATATTAATTATGGAAATTAGTAATTAATATTTTGCTTATCAAAATATTAATTTCTTTCGGGCACCACTCTAGTTTTGAACAGATCCAGAGAAACTGTTTAGTCTAGTCTCATTAATCTAAAGGAAGTAAATTCTTCTCGTTTTGAAAATTAATGAATTAAACATTGAAACAGTAAATGTCTTTATGGGGTTTTATTAAAGATTATAAAAATTTAAACAGTGAATAATGACAGGGAAATGACACAAAGGGATAATTATTGACACATGAATGGGTAAATCAAAGAACGATAAAACACTTTACTTTCAGAGGATTTTGTGAAACAAAAGAAAGTATGCCTATTGATTATTAACTCTATTATTAGATGAGGGGCTGTTACGGAGCGTTTAAAGGGGTTCGATGACGGTTTCTGAGGCCAAGGCTGTTATGTTTAGACAGTTAGACGCCAAACTTGTGTAACTAACGTTTAGACTCACCCTGGGGTCGTGATTGGTCTCAGATCTTAGCGAAGAGGTCTAGAGGTTGTCCGAACCCTGTCGCAACCGATGACGTTTGTCGCCTCCAGGATGGCCTGCTGTTTCCACTCTCCAGAGGGGCTGCCGTGGGCCCGGAGATTCAAAAGCGCCTCGTTACTGTCACAACTAGCCAAGCCTTTTAGCATCAGCGTCGACACGAGTAAAATTGAGTCTTTCAAAGTTATTGCTAAGTCCACTGGAGAAGGTTTAGCGGCTGTGTTGCTGGCTTAAACTTGCTCGAGAAAGTTAGATTTTAGTCAAGCTAACTCTTTAGCAGGCAGGAAATCTTCAAAAATAAAAGCGAGGCAACTTCCTTTTGTTGGCAGGCTGGCAAGAAGTAAGCTACTTTGAACAGCTGTGAAGGAAACTTTATCGCGGCAAGCTAAACTTGCAGGCTTTAAAGTACAAAGAAAATTTACTGCTTACACGAGGTCCGGAGCTTGTGAGAGGTCCGAGGGCCTACAGCCCTGAACGGACAAGAGGTCCAGAGCGAAGTGAAGAGGAGACGGAGAGTAGTGCAGAGAGAGCGTTTTTTGACCAGCGGTCACTTTTAACACTTTTTGACAGGGTGTGTCTTACGGAGGAAGGCATTGCTTTGGGGGAGTTTAAATGTTTAAACTAAGTCTTAAACATTCCTTTGTTTCACCCTATTTTCCTTGGTTTTCGTAAAACACACAAACACATTCGTACTTGCAGGATTATGCAAAGAAACATTTGTCAGACTTATTATAAAACATATATTCATTACATTTTATTAACATAAAACGTAACTCTGTAGGAATGGAAGGAATTAGTTGACTTGTAAAACTCTGCATCCTGGAAACAAACAGTATAATTGTTAGTACATTCACAATCTTTCTAAGTAATAAAATAACAAAATGTCCTTTAATGAAATAACACCAAATGTCCTTCTTGAGTGCAGAGTCATTTGTCCAGTTAAACCAAAAGGGGGTAGTGTTTGACCATGCCCGAACGACTATGATCAAAGACATTTTCAACTGTCAATCAGGATTAGAATAAAGTGTTCTAGAAAGCTGGATGGACACCTTATCTACAGGATTTACGGCTTTTGGACATGGCGTCTAGCAGTCTGTGATGTTCCATGTGTCACCTTTGACACGGTGCTGGGTAGAACGAAGATCCAATTCTTATAAAAGCAAAACAAAGTCATTAATAAGTTTCCTGTCCTTAGCAAAACACGTTGGTGTCCTTTTATCTGAAAGAAAACGGGGTTAGCATGTCTTCTTCTCAAGATTTACATCCACGGCCTGTCTCTGGAGGCCGATGGTGAAACAACAGTTGTTAATCTTGAAGACCCTTAGTGAAACAGTTTGGAGGTCTGTAAGTGATTAAACAAATGTTATAATCCGTGTGGCGTTCTGGAGGCTGATCTGCTACAAGACGTTTATTAGAACAGACTGTAGACCTGCAGTAGAACAGACCGTAGATGTGCAAGAAAACAGACTATAGATTTGCATTAGAACAGACTTTAAAAGTGCAGTAGTAGAGACTGTACACGTGTAGTAGAACAGACTGTAGATGAGCAGTAGTACAGACTGTAGACTTACATTAGAACAGACTGTAGATGTGCATTAGAACAGACTGTAGACGTGCAGTAGAACAGACTGTAGATGAGCAGTATTACAGACTGTAGGCTTGCATTAGAACAGACAGTAGATGTATATTAGAACAGACTGTAGATGTGCAGTAAAACAGACTGTAGACGTGCAGTGGACGAGACTGTAGTAGAGCAGTAGTACAGACTGTAAACTGGCATTAGAACAGACTGTAGAGATGCAGGTGAACAGACAGTACACGTGCAGTTGAGCAGACTTCAGAGCAGCAGTAGTACAGACTCTAGATTGGCTTTAGAACTGACTATAGACAAGCATTAGAACAGGCTATAAACGTCCAGTAGAACAGACTCTATATAAGTATTAGAAAACACTCTAGATATGCTTTATAACAAAATGTAGAGGTGCAGTAGTTCCGACTGTAGACGAACATTAGAACAGACTGTATATGAGTATTGGAAAACACTCTAAACATGCTTTAGAACAGACTGTAGAGGTGCAGTAATACAGACTGTAGATGAGAATTAGAAAAGACTGTAAACGTCCCAGTAGAACAGACTGACAATGTGCAGAAGAATAGACTGTAGAGATGCAGTAGTACAGACTGTAGACAACCATTAGAACAGACTGTATATGAGTATTAGAAAACACTCTAGACATGCTTTAGAATAGACTGTAGAGCTGCAGTAGTTCAGACTGTAGACGAGCATTAGAACAGAGTACAGATGAGCAGTAGTACAGATTGTAGACTTACATTAGAACAGACTGTGGATGTGCAGTTAGAACAGACTGTAGATGTGCAGAAGAAAAGACTTTAGACGTTTATTAGAACAGACTGTAGACCTGCAGTAGAACAGACCGTAGATGAGCAGTAAAACAGACTATAGATTTGCATTAGAACAGACTTTAAAAGTGCAGTAGTAGAGACTGTACACGTGTAGAACAGACTGTAGATGAGCAGTAGTACAGACTGTAGACTTACATTAGAACAGACTGTAGATGTGCATTAGAACAGACTGTAGACGTGCAGTAGAACAGACTGTAGATGAGCAGTATTACAGACTGTAGGCTTGCATTAGAACAGACAGTAGATGTACATTAGAACAGACTGTTGATGTGCAGTAAAACAGACTGTAGACATGCAGTGGACGAGACTGTAGTAGAGCAGTAGTACAGACTGTAAACTGGCATTAGAACAGACTGTAGAGGTGCAGGTGAACAGACAGTACACGTGCAGTTGAGCAGACTTCAGAGCAGCAGTAGTACAGACTCTAGATTGGCTTTAGAACTGACTATAGACAAGCATTAGAACAGGCTATAAACGTCCAGTAGAACAGACTCTATATAAGTATTAGAAAACACTCTAGATATGCTTTATAACAAAATGTAGAGGTGCAGTAGTTCCGACTGTAGACGAACATTAGAACAGACTGTATATGAGTATTGGAAAACACTCTAAACATGCTTTAGAACAGACTGTAGAGGTGCAGTAATACAGACTGTAGATGAGAATTAGAAAAGACTGTAAACGCCCAGTAGAACAGACTGACAATGTGCAGAAGAATAGACTGTAGAGATGCAGTAGTACAGACTGTAGACAAGCGCTAGAACAGACTGTATATGAGTATTAGAAAACACTCTAGACATGCTTTAGAATAGACTGTAGAGCTGCAGTAGTTCAGACTGTAGACGAGGATTAGAACAGACTCTATATGAGTTTTAGAAAACACTCTGCACATGCTTTAGAACAGATTGTAAAAGGTGCAGTATTTCTGACTGTAGACGTGCATTAGAACAGACTGTATATGAGTATTAGAAAACACTCTAGACATGCTGTAGAACAGACTGTTGATGAGCAGTAATACAGACTGTAGACTTGCATTAGAACAGACTGTAGATGTGCAGTAGAACAGACTGTAGACGTATTAGAACAGACTGTAGACCTGCAAAAGAACAGACCGTAGATGAGTAGTAAAACAGACTATAGACTTGCATTAGAACAGACTGTAAAACTGACTGTAGATGAGCATTAGAACAGACTTTAAACATCCAGTAGAACAGACTGACAATGTGCAGAAGAATAGACTATAGAAATGCAGTAGTACAGACTGTAGACGAGCATTAGAAGAGAGTGTAGATCTGCTTAAGAACAGACTTTAGAAGTGCAGTAGTAGAGACTGTAGATGTGTAGTAGAACAGACTGTAAATGAGCAGTAGTAGAGACTGTAGACTTGTATTAGAACAGACTGTAAACGTGCAGTAGAACAGACTGTAGATTAGCAATAAAACAGACTTTACACGTGCAGTAGAACAGACTGTAGATGAGCAGTTGTACAGACTGTAGACTTTCATTAGAACATACAGTAGATGTCCATTAGAATAGACTGTAGATGTGCAGTAGAACAGACTGACGAGGTGCAGAAGAATAGACTGAAGAGTTGCAGTAGTTGAGACTTTACACGAGGATTAGAACAGACTGTACATGACTATTAGAAAAGACTGTAGACATGCTATAGAAGAGACTGTAGAGGTGCAGTAGTACAGACTGTAGAGGAGCATTAAAACAAACTGTAGATGTGCAGTAGACCAGACTGTAGACGTGCAGTTGAACAGACTTTAGAGCAGCAGTAGTACAGACTCTAGATTGGCTTTAGAAAAGACTGTAGAGGTGCAGTAGTTCAGACTGTAGATGATCATTAGAACAGACTCTATATGAGTATTAGAAAACACTCTAGACATGCTTTAGAACAGGCAGTAGAGGTGCAGTTGTACAGACTGTAGACGAGCATTAAAACAGACTGTATATTAGTATTAGAAAACACTCTAGACAAGCTTTAGTACAAACTGTAGATGTGCAGTAGTACAGACTGTAGACGTTTTTAGAACAGACTGTAGAAGAGCAGTAGAACAAACTGTAGACGAGCAGTAGTACAGACTGGAGAATTCCATTAGAACAGATTGTAGATGTGCATTAGAACAGACTGTAGATGTGCAAAAGAATAGACTGTAGAGGGCAGTAGTTGAGACTTTACACGAGCATTAGAACAGACTGTACATGAGTATTAGAAAAGACTGTAGACATGTTTTAGAACAGACTGTAGAGTTTCAGTAGTACAGACTCTAGACGACCATTAGATCAAACTGTAGATGTGCAGTAGAAGAGACTGTAGAGGTGCAGTAGTACAGAAAGTTGCCAATTATTAAAAGAGACTGTAGACGTGCAGTATAACAGACTCTAGACAATTATTATCTATTAACAATAGAAAAGACTGTAGAGGTGCAGTTGAACAGACTGTAGATGTGCAGTTGAATAGACTTCAGAGCAGAAGTAGAACAGACTCTAGATTGGCTTTTGGAAGAGACTGTAGACGAGCATTAGAACAAACAGTAAACAACCTGTAGAACAGACTGAGAATGTGCAGAAGAATAGACTCTAGAGGTGCAGTAGTACAGACTGTAGATGAGGATTAGAACAGACTGTATATAAGTATTAGAAAATACTGTAGATATGCTTTAGAACAGACTGTAGAGTTGCAGTAGTTCAGACTGTAGACGAGCATTAGAACAGACTGTATATGAGTATTAGAAAACACTGTAGACATGCTTTAGAACAGATTGTAGAGGTGCAGTAGTTCAGACTGTAGACGAGCATTAGAACAGACTGTATGAGTATTAAAAACACTCTAGACATGCTTTAGAACAGACTGTAGATGTGCAGTAGTACAGACTATAGACGTGCAGTAATACAGACTGTAGACGAGCATTAGAACAGACTGTAGAAGTGCAGTAGTACAGACTGTAGATGTGCAGTAGAACAGACTGTAGACGTTATTACAACAGACTGTAGACCTGCAGTAGAACAGACCGTAAATGAGCAGTAGTACAGACTGTAGACTTGCATTAGAACAGACTGTAAATGAGCAGTAGTACAGATTATAGACTTGCATTAGAACGGACTGTGGACGAGCATTAGAACAGACTATAGACTGTAGACTTATTAGAACAGACTGTAGACCTGCACTAGAACAGACCATAGATGAGCAGTAGTACTGACTATAGACTTGCATTAGAACAGACTGTAGATGTGCATTAGAAACAGACTTTAGAAGTGCAGCAGCAGAGACTGTAGATGTGTAGTAGAAAATACTGTATACGTTTATCAGAACAGACTGCAGACATGCAGTAGAACAGACTGTAGACGTGCAGTAGAACAGACTGTAGGCAAGCATTAGAACAAACTGTAAACGTCCAGTAGAACAGACTGACAAAGTGCAAAAGAATAGACTATAGAGGTGCAGTAGTACAGACTGTAGACGAGCATTAGAACAGACTGTATATGAGTATTAGAAAACACTGTAGACATGATTTATAACAGACTGTAGAAATGTAGTAGTTCAGACTGTAGACGAGCATTAGAACAGACTCTATATGAGTATTAGAAAACACTATAGATTTGCTTTAGAACAGATTGTAGAGGTGCAGTAATACAGACTGCAGATGAGCATTAGAACAGATTTTAGAAGTGCAGTAGTACATACTGTAGATGAACAGTAGCACAGACTGTAGACTTGCATTAGAACAGACTGTTGATGATCATTAGAATAGACTTTAGAAGTACAGAAGTAATGACTGTAGATATGCATTAGAATAGACTATAGACGTTTATAAAAAAGACTGTAGACGTGCAGTAGAACAAAATGCGGTAGAGCAGAGTTACAGACTGTAAAGTAGCATTTTAAGAGACTGTAGACGTACAATAGAACAGACTGTAGACGAGCATTATAACAGACTGTTTACGTCCAGTAGAACAGACTGTAGATGTGCAATAGTACAGACTAAAGACCTGCATTAGAACAGACTGTGGACGAGCATTAGAACAGACTATAGACGTGCATTAGAACAGACTGTAGTTGTCCATTAGAACAGACTGTAGATGTGCATTAGAAAAGACTGACGATGTGCAGAATAATAGACTGTAGAGGTGCAGTAGTTAAGACTTTACACGAGCATTAGAACAGACTGTACATTAGTATTAGAAAAGACTGTAGACATGCTTTACAACAGACTGTAGAGGTGAAGTAGTACAGACTGTAGACGACCACTAGAACAAACTGTAGATGTGCAGTAGAAGAGACTGTAGAGGTGCTGTAGTACAGAATGTTGACTATTATTAGAAGAGACTGTAGGCGTGCAGTAGAACAGACTCTAGACAATTATTAGAACAGACTGTAGACTTCCACAAGAACACACTGTAGTTGTGCATTAGAAAAGACTGTAGACATTTATTTATACAGACTATAGTCGTGCAGTAGAACAGACTGTAGAAGTGCAGTAGAGCAGTAGTACAGACTGTAAAATGGCATTAGAACAGACTGTAGACAGCCAGTAGAACAGACAGTAGAGGTGCAGTTGTACAGACTGTAGATGTGTAGTAGAACAGACTGTAGACGTTTATCAGAACAGACTGTAGATGTGCAATAAGACAGACTGTAGATGAGCAGTAGTACAGACTGTAGACTTGCATTGGAACAGACTGTAGATGTGCATTAGAACAGACTGTAGATGTGCAGTAAAACAGACTGTAGACGTCCAGTTCAACAGACTATAGATGTGCATTTGAACTGATGTCAGAGCAGCAGTTGTACAGACTCTAGATTGGCTTTAGAACAGACTGTAGATGAGCTTTAGAACAGGCTGTAAACGTCCAGTAGAACAGACTGACAATTAGAACAGATTGTAGATATGCAGTAAAACAGACTGTAGACGTGCAGGTGAACAGAAATCAGAGCAGCAGTAGTACAAACTCTAGAATTACCTTAGAACAGACTTTAAACGAGCAATAGAAATGACTGTAAACGCCCCGTAGAACAAACTGACAATGTGCAAAAGAATAGACTCTAGAGCTGCAGTAGTACAGACTGTAGATGAGCAAATGAACAGACTGTATATTAGTTTAAAAAAATGTAGACATGCATTTATTACAGACTGTAGAGGTGCAGTAATACAGACTGTAGACGAGCATTAGAACAGACTGTAGAAGTGCCGTAGTACAGACTGTAGAGGTGCAGTTGAACAGACTGTAGACGTGCAGTTGAACAGACTTCAGAGCAGAATTAGTACAGACTGTAGATTGTAGAACAGACTGACAATTAGAACAGATTGTAGATGTGCAGTAAAAATGACTGTAGACGTGCAGTAGAATAGAGTGCAGTAGAGCAATAGTACAGACTGTAAAATGGCATTAGATCAGACTGTAGTCATGCAGTAGAACAGACTGTAGAGGTGCAGTTGTACAGACTTTAGACGAGCATTAGAACAGACTGTTGATGTGCAGTAGAAAAGACTGTAGACGTACAATAGAACAGACTGTAGATGAGCATTAGAACAGAATGTAGGCGTCCATTAGAACAGACTGTAGATGTGCAGTAGTAAAGACTAAAGACCTGCATAAGAATAGACTGTGGACGAGCATTAGAACAGACTGTAAATGTGCTTTAGTACAGACTGTAGAGGTGCAGTAATACAGACAGTAGACGAGCATTAGAAGAGACAGTAGAAGGGCAATAATAAATGTCGACATTCTGTACTACTGCACCGCTATAGTCTTTTCTACTGCACATCTACAGTCTGAAGTACTGCACTTCTACAGTCTGTTTTAATGCTTGTCTACAATCTATACAACTGCATCTCTACAGTCTGTTCTAAAGCATTTCTACAGTGTTTTCTAATACTCATATAGAGTATGTTCTAATGCTCATCTACAGTCTGTAGTAATGCACCTCTAGAGTCTATTCTTCTGCACATTGTCTGTTCTACTGTTTACAGTAATTTCTAATGCTTGTCTACAGTCTGTTCTACTGCACAACTATTGTCTGTTTTAATAATTGTCTACAGTCTCTTCTAATGCACATCTACAGTCTGTTCTAATGCACATCTACAGTCTGTTCAACTGCACCTCTACAGTCTGTTCTACTGCAGGTATACAGTCTGTTCTAATAAACGCCTACATTCTGTTCTACTGCACATCTACAGTCTGTATGTTATAGGAATATTTTATATCCATATATTTAACCAGAGAGAAACGGAGACCGATTATAATTTAACAAGCAATGGCCAAAAATTAATCCTTGCAAGGAGAAGCAAAGCAGCACAATATTACAGCGGAAGGTTTGCTTAAAGATGTAAACATAACATGGGATTATATACAACACAGTGACGTCCCTGGTGAGAGGCGTCACAATGGTCCAGGAGCAGAAGTCCCGTGACAAGCCATGTCTCAGTCCTGTTATGTCTACTTAATGCTTGGATTAGCACGAAGGGCATGACATGAATTTGACATGACCTGAGGAGAACTATACGTCCCAGTAACAATAAACATTAAAATTAAAATTATTATAACACTGTACAACTACACTTCTACAGTCTGTATAATGCTCGTTTGCAGTCTGTATTACTGCACCTCAACAGTTTGTTCTACTGCACATCTACAGTCTGTTCTACTGCTTGTCTACAGTCTGTTCTACTGCACGACTATTGTCTGTTTTAATAATTGTCTACAGTCTCTTCTAATGCACATCTACAGTCTGTTCTAATGCACATCTACAATCTGTTCTAATGGACATCTACAGTCTGTTCTAATAATTGTCTAGAGTCCGTTCTACTGCACATCTACTCTCTGTTCTAATAATTATCAACATTCTGTACTACTGCACAGCTACAGTCTGTTCTAATGCACATCTACAGTCTGTTCTAATGCAAGTCTACAATCTGTACTACTGCTCATCTACAGTCTGATCTACTGCACGTCTATAGTCTGTACAACTGCACCTCTACAGTCTGTTCTACTGCATGTCTACAGTCTGTTCTAATGCCAGTTTACAGTCTGTACCACTGCTCCACTGCAGTTTATTCTACTGCACGTCCTACAGTCTGTTTTACTCCACATCTATAGTCTGTTCTAATGCACATCTACATTATGTTCTAATGCAAGTCTACAGTCTGTTCTACTGCATGTCTATAGTCTGTTTAACTGCACATCTACAATCTGTTCTAATTGTCAATCTGTTCTACTGGACATTTACAGTCTGTTCTAAAGCTCGTCTACAGTCTGTTCTAAAGCCAATCTAGAGTCTGTACTACTGCTGCTCTGAAGTCTGTTAAATTGCAGTCTGTTTTTGCAGGTCTTTAATATATATATATTACTACACATCTACAGTCTCTTCTACTGCACGCCTACTGTCTGTTCAACTGCACCTCTACAGTCACTTCTATTGTACGTCTACAGTCGATTCTAATGCACATCTACTGTCTGTTCTAATGCAAGTCTATAATCTGTACTACTGCTCTTCTACAGTCTGTACTACTGCACCTCTACAGTCTCTTCTAAAGCATGTCTACAATCTATTCTAATACTCATATATAGTCTATTCTAATACTTGTTTACAGTCCGCTCTACTGCACGCCTATAGTCTTTTCTAATAATTGTCGACAGTCTGTACTACTGCACCTATACAGTCTCTTCTACTGCACATCTACAGTCTGTTCTAATGCTTGTCTATAGTCTGAACTACTGCACCTCTACAATCTGTTCTAAAGCATGTCTAGAGTATTTTCTAATACTCATATACAGTCTGTTCTAATGCGCTCTACAGTCTGTACTACTGCATCTCTACAGTCTATTCTTCTGCACATTGTCAGTCTGTTCTACTGACGTTTACAGTCTGTTCTAATGCTCATCTACAGTCTGTTCTAAAGCCAATCTAGAGTCTGTACTACTGCTGCTCTGAAGTATGTTTAACTGCACGTCTACAGTCTGTTCAACTGCACCACTACAGTCTGTTCTACTGCACGACTATAGTCTCTTTTAATAAACGTCTACAGTCTCCTCTAATGCACATCTACACTCTGTTCTACTGGATGTCTACAGTCTGTTCTAATTATTGTTTAGAGTCTGTTTTACTGCACTCCTACAGTCTCTTTTAATAATTGTTAACTTTCTGTACTACTGCACCTTTACAGTCTCTTCTACTGCATATCTACAGTTTGTTCTAATTGTCGTCTAGAGTCTGTACTACTGGAACTCTACTGTCTGTTCTAAAACATGTCTACAGTCTTTTCTAATACTCATGTACTGTTTGTTCTAATGCTCGTGTAAAGTCTCAACTACTGCCCTCTACAGTCTATTCTTTTGCACATCGTCAGTCTGTTCTACTGCACATCTACAGTTTGTTCTGCTGCACATCTATAGTCTGTTCTAATGCATGTCTACAGTCTGTTCTAATGCAAGTCTACAGTCTGTACTACTGCTCATCTATAGTCTGTTCTACTGCACTTCTACAGTCTGTACTACTGCACTTCTAAAGTCTATTCTAATGCTCATTTATAGTCTGTTCTACTGCACGTCTACAGTCTGTTCTACTGCACATCTACAGTCTGTACAACTGCACCTCTACTGTCTGTTCTAAAGCATGTCTACTGTGTTTTCTAATACTTAAATACATTCTGTTCTAATGCTCATCTACAGTCTGTACAACTGCACCTCTACTGTCTGTTCTAAAGCATGTCTACAGTGTTTTCTAATACTTAAATACATTCTGTTCTAATGATCGTCTACAGTCTGTTCTAAAGCCAATCTAGAGTCTGTACTGCTGCTGCACTGAAGTCTGTACAACTGCATGTCTACAGTCTGCTAAACTGCATCTCTACAGGTTCTTCTATTGTATGTCTACAGTCTGTTCTAATACATCTACAGTCTGTTCTAATGCAAGTCTACAGTATATACTACTGCTTGTCTACAGTCTGTTTAACTGCAAGTCTACAGTCTTTTCAACTGCACCTCTACAGTCTGTTCTAATGCCAGTTTACAATCTGTACTATTGCTCTACTGCAGTCTGTTCTACTGCATGTCTACAGTCTGTTTTACTGCACATCTACAGTCTGTTCTAATGCACATCTACAGTCTGTTCTAATGCAAGTCTACATTCTGTACTACCGCTCATCTACGGTCTGTTCTACTGCACGTCCTACAATCTGTTTTAATAAACGTCTACAGTCTGTTCTGCACATTTACAGTCTGTACTACTGCACTTCTACAGTCTTTTTAATGCTCGTCTACAGTCTGTATTACTGCACCTCTACAGTCTGTTGTAAAGCATGTCTAGAGTGTTTTCTAAAACTTATATACAGTCTGTTCTAATGGTCATCTACAGTCTGAACTTCTGCACCTCTATAGTCTGTTCTAAAGCATGCCTACAGTGTTTTCTAATACTCAAATACAGTCTGTTCTAATGCTCGCCTACATTCTGTACTACTGCACCTCTACAGTCTGTTCTTCTGCACATTGTCAGTCTGTTCTACTGGACGTTTACAGTCTGCTCTAATGCTCTACAGTCAGTTCTAAAGCCAAATCTAGAGTCTGTACTACTGCTGCTCTGAAGTTTGTTCAACTGCAAGTCTACAGAATGTTCAACTGGAGCTCTACAGTCTGTTCTAATGCCAGTTTACAGTCTGTACTATTGCTGTACTGCAGTCTGTTCTACTGCATGTCTACATTCTGTTTTACTGAACATCTACAGTCTGTTCTAATGCACATCTAAAGTCTGTTCTAATGCAAGTCTAGAGTCTGTACCACTGCTTGTCTACAGTCTGTTCTACTGCACTTCTACAGTCTGTTCTAATAAACGTATAGTCTTTTCTACTGCTCATCTACAGTCTATACTACTGCACTTCTACAGTCTGTTCTATAGCTCGTTTACAGTCTGTATTACTGCACCTCTACAGTCTGTTCTAAAGAATGTCTAGAGTGTTTTCTAATACTCATATACAGTCTGTTCTAATGCTCGTCTACCCAACTGCACCTCTTCAGTTTGTTCTAAAGCATGTCTACAGTGTTTTGTAAAACTCATATACAGTCTGTTCTAATGCTCACCTACAGTCTGTACTACAGCACCTCTAGAGTCTTTTCTTCCGCACATTGTCAGTCTGTTCTACTGGACGTTTACAGTCATTTCTAAAGCTTGTCTACAGTCTGTTCTAAAGCCAGTCTAGAGTCTGTTCTACTGCTGCTGTGAAGTCTGTTCAACTGCATGTCTATAGTCTGTTCAACTGCACCTCTACGTCTGTTTTATTGTATGTCTACATTCTGTTCTAATGTACATCTACAGTCTGTTCAAATGCAAGTCAACAGTCTGTACTACCTTTCGTGTACAGTCTGTACTACTGCACCTCTACAGTCTGTTCTAAAGCATGTCTACAGTCTATTCTAATACTCATATACAGTCTGTTCTAATACTGCCTACAGTCTCTACTAACGGACTTTTAAATTCTATTCTTCTGCAGCATCGTTAGTCTGTTTTACTGGACATTTACAGTCTGTTCTAAAACTCGTCTATAGTCTGTTCCAATACTCGCCCACAGTCTGTTCTAATGCATTCTGTTGTAATGCACATCTATAGTCTGTTCTATTGCTCGAATACAGTCTGTTCTAATGCCCAATAAAAGTCTTTACTACTCCACCTCTACAGTTTGTTCTACTTCTCCTCTACATTCTGTTCTAGTGCAGGTCTACAGTCTGTTCTATTGCTAGTCTAGAGTCTTTACTACTGCTGCTCTGCAGTTTGTACTCTTGCTCATCTACAGTCTGTTCTACTGCATGTGTACAGTCTTTTCTTATAAACGTCTATAGTATGTTCTACTGTACATCTACAGTCTTTACTACTGCACTTCTAAAGTCTATTCTAATGCTCATCTACGGTCTGTTCTACTGCAGGTCTACAGTCTGATCTAATAAACGTCTACAGTCTGTACTACTGCACATCTACAGTCTGTACTACTGCACTTCTACAGTCTCTTCTAATGCCAGTTTACAGTCTGTACTATTGCTCTACTGCAGTCTCTTCTACTGCATGTCTATAGTCTGTTTTACTGCACATCTACAGTTTGTTCTAAAGCATGTTTAGAGTGTTTTCTAATACAAATATACAGTCTGTACTACTGCACCTCTAGAGTCTATTCTTCTGCACATTGTCAGTCTCTTCTACTGTACGTTTACAGTCTGTTGTAATGCTCGCCTACAATCTGTTCTAAAGCAAATCTAAAGTCTGTACGACTGCTGCTCTGAAGTCTGTACAACTGCACGCCTACAGTCTGTTCAACTGCACCTCTACAGTCACTTCTATTGTACGTCTACAGTCTATTCTAATGCACATCTACAGTCTGTTCTAATGCAAGTCTATAATCTGTACTACTGTTTGTCTACAGTCTGTACTACTGCACCTCTACAGTCTCTTCTAAAGCATGTCTACAATCTATTCTAATACTCATATACAGTCTGTTCTAATACTTTTTACAGTCTGTACTAATGCATCTCTAAAGTCTATTCTTCTGAAGCATTGTCAGTCTTTTCTAATAATTGTCGACATTCTGTACTACTTCACCTCTACAGTCTCTTCTACTGCACAATTACAGTCTGTTCTAATGCTCGCCTATAGTCTGAACTACTGCACCTCTACAATCTGTTCTAAAGCATGTCTAGACTGTTTTCTAATACTCATATAGAGTCTGTGCAAATGTTGTCTACAGTCTGTACTACTGCATCTCTACAGTCTTTTCTTCTGCATATTGTCAGTCGGTTCTACTGACGTTTATAGTCTGTTCTAATGCTCGTCTACAGTCAGTTCTAAAGCCAGTTTACAGTCTGTACTACTGCTCTACTGCAGTCTCTTCCACTGCACGTCTACAGCACGTCTGTTTTACTGCACATCTACAGTTTGTTCTAATGTACATCTACTGTCTGTTCTAATGCAAGTCTAGAGTCTGTTTTACTGCACATCTACAGTCTGTTCTAAAGCATGTCTAGAGTGTTTTCAAATACTCATATACAGTCTGCTCTATTGCTCATCTACAGTATGTACTACTGCACCTCTAGAGTCTATCCTTTTGCACATTGTTAGGTTAGGTTAGTTGTCCAGTAGAACAGACTGTAGCCGAACAGTAGTTTAGAATGTAGACTTGAAATAGAACAGACTGTAGATGTGCAGTAGAACAGACTGTAGACGTTTAATAAAAGAGACTATAGTCGCAGTACAACAGAGTGTAAACGAAAAGTAGATTAGAATGTAGACTTGCATAGTAACAGACTATGGAGGTGCAGTTGAACAGACTGTAGAGCAGCAGTAGTACAGACTGTAGAATGGCTTTAGAACTGACTATACACAATCATAGAGGACCATTAAAACAGACTGTAGATGTGCAGTAGAAGAGACTGTAGAGGTGCAGTTGTACAGAATCTTGACAATTATTAGAACAGACTGTAGACGTCTAGTAGAAGAGACTGTAGACGCTTTATTAAAAATGAGTATAGTCATGCAGTAGAACAGACTGTAGACCTCTAGTTGAACAGACTGTAGCTGTGCATTAGAACAGACTGTAGACATGCAGTAGAACATACTGTAGAGGATCAGTAGAACAAACAGTAGAGCTGGAGTAGTAAAGACTGTTATTGGGCATTAAAACAGACTATATTCAAGCAATAGAAAGGAACAATAGATGTCTGGTCGTACAGATTGCATTAGAACAGACTGTGGATGAGCATTTGAACAGACTATAGACGTGTATTAGAACAGATTGTAGATGCGCAGTAGAAAAGACTTTAAGGTGCAGTAGTACAGAATGTCGATAATTATTAGAAAAGACTGTAGACGTGCAGTAGAACGGACTGTAGAAAATTATTAGAACAGACTGTAGACTTGCAGTAGAACAGACTCACAGTGCTTCAGAAGAATAGACTTTAGAGGTGCATTAGTACAGACTGTAGACGATTATTAGAATAGACTGTATATGAGTATTAGAAAACACTCTAGACATGCTTTAGAACAGACTGTAGAGGTGCAGTAGTACAGACTGTAGACCTGCAGTAGAATAGACTGTAGATGTGCATTAGAACAGACTTTAGAAGTGCAGTAGTAGAAACTGTAGATATGCAGTAGAACAGACTGTAGATGTGCAGTAAAACAGACTGTAGACATGCAGTAGAACAGACTGCGGTAGAGCAGTAGTACAGACAGTAAAATGGCATTAGAACAGACTGTAGAGGAACAGTAGAACAAACTGTAGAGGTCGAGTAGTAAATACTGTTATTGGGCAATAGAACAGACGATATTCGAGCAATAGAACAGACTATAGATGTGTGGTCGCACGGACTGCATTAGAACAGATTGTGGACGAACATTTGAACAGACTAATGACGTGCATTAGAACAGACTTTAGATGTGCAGTAGAAGAGACTGTAGACAATTATTAGAACAGACTGTAGCCATGCAGTAGAACAGACTGGAGAGGTAGAACAGTAAAGACTTTTATTGGGGATTAGAACAGACTGTAGACAAGCAATAGAACAGATTGTAGATGTGCAGTAGTATAGACTGTAGACCTGCATTAGAAGAGACTCTAGATGCGCAGTAGAAAAGACTGTAAACGTGCAGTAGAACAGACTGACAATGTGCAGAAGAATAGACTGTAGAGGTGCAGTAGTTCAGACTGTGGACGAGCATTAGAACAGACTCTATATGAGTATTAGAAAACACTCTAGACATGCTTTAGAACAGATTGTAAAAGGTGCAGTATTTCAGAATGTTGACGAGCATTAGAACAGACTGTATATGAGTATTAGAATACACTCTAGACATGCTTTAGAACAGACTGTAGATGAGCAGTCGTACTGACTGTAGACTAGCATTAGAACAGACTGTAGATGTGCATTAGAACAGACTGTAGATGTGCAGTAGAACAGACGTTAGATGTTTGTAAGAACAGACTGTAGACCTGCAAAAGAACAGATCGTAGATGAGCAGTAAAAGAAACTATAGATTTACATTAGAATAGACTGTAGAAATGACTGTAAACGAGCATTAGAACAGACTGTAAACGTCCAGTAGAACAGACTAACAATGTGCAGAAGAATAGACTGTAGAGATGCAGTAGTACAGACTCTAGACGAGCAGTAGAATAGACTGTAGATGTGCATTAGAACAGACTTTAGAAGTGCAGTAATAGAGACTGTAGATGTGTAGTAGAACAGACTGTAGACGTTTATCAGAACAGACTGTAGACGCAGTAGAACAGACTGTAAATGAGCAGTAGTACAGACTGTAGACTTGTATTAGAAAAGACTTTAGATGTGCATTAGATCAAACTATAGATGTGCAGTAGAACAGACTGTAGACGTTTATTAGAACAGACTGTAGACCTGCACTAGAACAGACCTTAGATGAGCAGTAGTACAGACTATAGACTTTAATTAGAACAGACTGAAGATATACATTAGAACAGACTTTAGAAGTGCAGTAGTAGAGACTGTAGATGTGTAGTAAAACAGACTGTAGAAGTTTATCAGAACAGACTGTAGAAGTGCAGTAGAACAGACTGTAGATGAGCAGTAGTACAAACTGTAGACTTGCATTAGAACAGACAGTAGATGTGCTATAGAACAGACTGTAGATGTGCAGTAGAACAGACTGTAGACGTTTATCAGAACAGACTGTAGACGTGCAAAAGAACAGACCATAGATGAGCAGTAAAACAGACTAGAAACTTGCATTAGAACAAACTGTAGAACTGACTGTAGACGAGCATTAGAACTAACTGTAAACGTCGAGTAGAACAGACTGACAATGTGCAGAAGAATATACTGTAGAGATGCAGCAGTACATACTGTAGACGAGCATTAGAACAGACTGTATATGAGAATTAGAA
This sequence comes from Neodontobutis hainanensis, assembly GCA_024349245.1. Taxonomy (NCBI): domain Eukaryota; kingdom Metazoa; phylum Chordata; class Actinopteri; order Gobiiformes; family Odontobutidae; genus Neodontobutis; species Neodontobutis hainanensis. The sequence continues at coordinate 64,185 of JALDNG010000889.1, forward strand.
AACACTCTAGACATACTTTAGAAAAGACTGTAGAAGTGCAGTAGTTCAGACTGTAGACGAGGATTAGAACAGACTCTATACCAGTATTAAAAAAACACTCTAGACATGCTTTAGAACATATTGTAGAGGTGCAGTAATACAGACTATTATATAGTACAGACTGTAGATGTTCATTAGAACAGACTTTAGTAGAGCAGTAGTACAGACTGTTAACTGGCATTAGAACATACTGTAGACGTGCAGTAGAACAGACTGTAGATGAGCAGTAGTACAGACTGTAGACTTGCATTAGAACAGACTGTAGATGTGCATTGGAACAGACTGTAGATGTGCAGTAAAACAGACTGTAGATGTGCAGTAGAACAGACTGCAGTAGAGCAGAGGTACAGACTGTAAACTGGAATTAGAACAGACTGTTGAGGTGCAGTTGAAATGACTGTAGACGTGCAGTTGAACAGACTGTAGACGAACATTATAATAGACTGTAGACGCGAGTAGAACAGAACAGTAGAACAACATAGTAGAACATGTGCAGTAGTACAGACTAAAGACCTGCATTAGAACAGACTGTGGATGAGCATTAGAACAGATTATAGAAGTGCATTAGAACAGACTGTAGATGTCCATTAGAACAGACTGTAGATGTGTAGTAGAACAGACTGACGATGTGCAGAAGAATAGACTGTAAGGCTTTAGTAGTTGAGACTTTACACGAGCATTAGAACAGACTGTACATGAGTATTAGAAAAGACCGTAGACATGATTTAGAACAGACTGTAGAGGTGCAGTAGTACAGACTGTAGACTTGCAGTTTAACAGACTGTAGCTGTGCATTAGAACAGACTGTAGATGTGCAGTAGAACAGACTGTAGACATTTTTTAGAAATGACTGTAGACGTGCAGTAGAACAGACTGTAGATGGGCAGTAGTACAGACTGTAGACTTTCATTAGAACAGACAGTAGATGTACATTAGAACAGATTGTAGATGTGCAGTAAAACAGAATTTAGTGGAAGAGACTGTAATAGAGCAGTAGTACAGACTTTAATCTGACATTTGAACAGACTGTAGAGGTGCAGTTGAACAGACTGTATACGAGCATTAGAAAAGACTCTATATGAGTATTAGAAAACACTCTAGACATGCTTTAGAACAGATTGTAGAGGTGCAGTAGTTCAGACTGTAGACGAGCATTAGAACAGACTGTATATAAGTATTAGAAAACACTCTAGACATGCTTTAGAACAGACTGTAGAGGTGCAATAATACAGACTGTAGACGAGCATTAGAAAAGACTGTAGAAGTGCAGTAGAAGAGATTGTAAATGTGCAGTAGAACAGGCTGTAGACGTTTATTAGAACAGACTGTCGACCTGCACTAGAACAGACCGTATATGAGCAGTAGTACAGACTATAGACATGGATTAAAACAGACTGTAGATGTGCATTAGAACAGACTTTAGAAGTGCAGTAGTAGAGACTGTAGATGTGCTCATCTACAGTCTGTTCTACTGCATGTGTACAGTCTTTTCTTATAAACGTCTATAGTATGTTCTACTGTACATCTACAGTCTTTACTACTGCACTTCTAAAGTCTATTCTAATGCTCATCTACGGTCTGTTCTACTGCAGGTCTACAGTCTGATCTAATAAACGTCTACAGTCTGTACTACTGCACATCTACAGTCTGTACTACTGCACTTCTACAGTCTCTTCTAATGCCAGTTTACAGTCTGTACTATTGCTCTACTGCAGTCTCTTCTACTGCATGTCTATAGTCTGTTTTACTGCACATCTACAGTTTGTTCTAAAGCATGTTTAGAGTGTTTTCTAATACAAATATACAGTCTGTACTACTGCACCTCTAGAGTCTATTCTTCTGCACATTGTCAGTCTCTTCTACTGCACGTTTACAGTCTGTTGTAATGCTCGCCTACAATCTGTTCTAAAGCAAATCTAAAGTCTGTACGACTGCTGCTCTGAAGTCTGTACAACTGCACGTCTACAGTCTGTTCAACTGCACCTCTACAGTCACTTCTATTGTACGTCTACAGTCTATTCTAATGCACATCTACAGTCTGTTCTAATGCAAGTCTATAATCTGTACTACTGTTTGTCTACAGTCTGTACTACTGCACCTCTACAGTCTCTTCTAAAGCATGTCTACAATCTATTCTAATACTCATATACAGTCTGTTCTAATACTTTTTTACAGTCTGTACTAATGCATCTCTAAAGTCTATTCTTCTGAAGCATTGTCAGTCTTTTCTAATAATTGTCGACATTCTGTACTACTTCACCTCTACAGTCTCTTCTACTGCACAATTACAGTCTGTTCTAATGCTCGCTATAGTCTGAACTACTGCACCTCTACAATCTGTTCTAAAGCATGTCTAGACTGTTTTCTAATACTCATATAGAGTCTGTGCAAATGTTCGTCTACAGTCTGTACTACTGCATCTCTACAGTCTTTTCTTCTGCATATTGTCAGTCGGTTCTACTGGACGTTTATAGTCTGTTCTAATGCTCGTCTACAGTCAGTTCTAAAGCCAGTTTACAGTCTGTACTACTGCTCTACTGCAGTCTCTTCCACTGCACGTCTACAGCACGTCTGTTTTACTGCACATCTACAGTTTGTTCTAATGTACATCTACTGTCTGTTCTAATGCAAGTCTAGAGTCTGTTTTACTGCACATCTACAGTCTGTTCTAAAGCATGTCTAGAGTGTTTTCAAATACTCATATACAGTCTGCTCTATTGCTCATCTACAGTATGTACTACTGCACCTCTAGAGTCTATCCTTTTGCACATTGTTAGGTTAGGTTAGTTGTCCAGTAGAACAGACTGTAGCCGAACAGTAGTTTAGAATGTAGACTTGAAATAGAACAGACTGTAGATGTGCAGTAGAACAGACTGTAGACGTTAATAAAAGAGACTATAGTCGTGCAGTACAACAGAGTGTAAACGAAAAGTAGATTAGAATGTAGACTTGCATAGTAACAGACTATGGAGGTGCAGTTGAACAGACTGTAGAGCAGCAGTAGTACAGACTGTAGAATGGCTTTAGAACTGACTATACACAATCATAGAGGACCATTAAAACAGACTGTAGATGTGCAGTAGAAGAGACTGTAGAGGTGCAGTTGTACAGAATCTTGACAATTATTAGAACAGACTGTAGACGTCTAGTAGAAGAGACTGTAGACGTTTATTAAAAATGAGTATAGTCATGCAGTAGAACAGACTGTAGACCTCTAGTTGAACAGACTGTAGCTGTGCATTAGAACAGACTGTAGACATGCAGTAGAACATACTGTAGAGGATCAGTAGAACAAACAGTAGAGCTGGAGTAGTAAAGACTGTTATTGGGCATTAAAACAGACTATATTCAAGCAATAGAAAGGAACAATAGATGTCTGGTCGTACAGATTGCATTAGAACAGACTGTGGATGAGCATTTGAACAGACTATAGACGTGTATTAGAACAGATTGTAGATGCGCAGTAGAAAAGACTTTAAGGTGCAGTAGTACAGAATGTCGATAATTATTAGAAAAGACTGTAGACGTGCAGTAGAACGGACTGTAGAAAATTATTAGAACAGACTGTAGACTTGCAGTAGAACAGACTCACAGTGCTTCAGAAGAATAGACTTTAGAGGTGCATTAGTACAGACTGTAGACGATTATTAGAATAGACTGTATATGAGTATTAGAAAACACTCTAGACATGCTTTAGAACAGACTGTAGAGGTGCAGTAGTACAGACTGTAGACCTGCAGTAGAATAGACTGTAGATGTGCATTAGAACAGACTTTAGAAGTGCAGTAGTAGAACTGTAGATATGCAGTAGAACAGACTGTAGATGTGCAGTAAAACAGACTGTAGACATGCAGTAGAACAGACTGTAGAGCAGTAGTACAGACAGTAAAATGGCATTAGAACAGACTGTAGAGGAACAGTAGAACAAACTGTAGAGGTCGAGTAGTAAATACTGTTATTGGGCAATAGAACAGACGATATTCGAGCAATAGAACAGACTATAGATGTGTGGTCGCGGACTGCATTAGAACAGATTGTGGACGAACATTTGAACAGACTAATGACGTGCATTAGAACAGACTTTAGATGTGCAGTAGAAGAGACTGTAGACAATTATTAGAACAGACTGTAGCCATGCAGTAGAACAGACTGGAGAGGTAGAACAGTAAAGACTTTTATTGGGGATTAGAACAGACTGTAGACAAGCAATAGAACAGATTGTAGATGTGCAGTAGTATAGACTGTAGACCTGCATTAGAAGAGACTCTAGATGCGCAGTAGAAAAGACTGTAAACGTGCAGTAGAACAGACTGACAATGTGCAGAAGAATAGACTGTAGAGGTGCAGTAGTTCAGACTGTGGACGAGCATTAGAACAGACTCTATATGAGTATTAGAAAACACTCTAGACATGCTTTAGAACAGATTGTAAAAGGTGCAGTATTTCAGAATGTTGACGAGCATTAGAACAGACTGTATATGAGTATTAGAATACACTCTAGACATGCTTTAGAACAGACTGTAGATGCAGCAGTCAGACTGACTGTAGACTAGCATTAGAACAGACTGTAGATGTGCATTAGAACAGACTGTAGATGTGCAGTAGAACAGACGTTAGATGTTTGTAAGAACAGACTGTAGACCTGCAAAAGAACAGATCGTAGATGAGCAGTAAAAGAAACTATAGATTTACATTAGAATAGACTGTAGAAATGACTGTAAACGAGCATTAGAACAGACTGTAAACGTCCAGTAGAACAGACTAACAATGTGCAGAAGAATAGACTGTAGAGATGCAGTAGTACAGACTCTAGACGAGCAGTAGAATAGACTGTAGATGTGCATTAGAACAGACTTTAGAAGTGCAGTAATAGAGACTGTAGATGTGTAGTAGAACAGACTGTAGACGCTTTATCAGAACAGACTGTAGACGTGCAGTAGAACAGACTGTAAATGAGCAGTAGTACAGACTGTAGACTTGTATTAGAAAAGACTTTAGATGTGCATTAGATCAAACTATAGATGTGCAGTAGAACAGACTGTAGACGTTTATTAGAACAGACTGTAGACCTGCACTAGAACAGACCTTAGATGAGCAGTAGTACAGACTATAGACTTTAATTAGAACAGACTGAAGATATACATTAGAACAGACTTTAGAAGTGCAGTAGTAGAGACTGTAGATGTGTAGTAAAACAGACTGTAGAAGTTTATCAGAACAGACTGTAGAAGTGCAGTAGAACAGACTGTAGATGAGCAGTAGTACAGACTGTAGACTTGCATTAGAACAGACAGTAGATGTGCATAGAACAGACTGTAGATGTGCAGTAGAACAGACTGTAGACGTTTATCAGAACAGACTGTAGACGTGCAAAAGAACAGACCATAGATGAGCAGTAAAACAGACTAGAAACTTGCATTAGAACAAACTGTAGAACTGACTGTAGACGAGCATTAGAACTAACTGTAAACGTCGAGAGTAGAACAGACTGACAATGTGCAGAAGAATATACTGTAGAGATGCAGCAGTACATACTGTAGACGAGCATTAGAACAGACTGTATATGAGAATTAGAAAACACTCTAGACATACTTTAGAAAAGACTGTAGAAGGTGCAGTAGTTCAGACTGTAGACGAGCATTAGAACAGACTCTATACCAGTATTAGAAAACACTCTAGACATGCTTTAGAACATATTGTAGAGGTGCAGTAATACAGACTATTATATAGTACAGACTGTAGATGTTCATTAGAACAGACTTTAGTAGAGCAGTAGTACAGACTGTTAACTGGCATTAGAACATACTGTAGACGTGCAGTAGAACAGACTGTAGATGAGCAGTAGTACAGACTGTAGACTTGCATTAGAACAGACTGTAGATGTGCATTGGAACAGACTGTAGATGTGCAGTAAAACAGACTGTAGATGTGCAGTAGAACAGACTGCAGTAGAGCAGAGGTACAGACTGTAAACTGGAATTAGAACAGACTGTTGAGGTGCAGTTGAAATGACTGTAGACGTGCAGTTGAACAGACTGTAGACGAACATTATAATAGACTGTAGACGCGAGTAGAACAGAACAGTAGAACAACATAGTAGAACATGTGCAGTAGTACAGACTAAAGACCTGCATTAGAACAGACTGTGGATGAGCATTAGAACAGATTATAGAAGTGCATTAGAACAGACTGTAGATGTCCATTAGAACAGACTGTAGATGTGTAGTAGAACAGACTGACGATGTGCAGAAGAATAGACTGTAGAGGCTTTAGTAGTTCAGACTGTACACGAGCATTAGAACAGACTGTACATGAGTATTAGAAAAGACCGTAGACATGATTTAGAACAGACTGTAGAGGTGCAGTAGTACAGACTGTAGACTTGCAGTTTAACAGACTGTAGCTGTGCATTAGAACAGACTGTAGATGTGCAGTAGAACAGACTGTGCAGTAGAACAGACTGTAGATGGGCAGTAGTACAGACTGTAGACTTTCATTAGAACAGACAGTAGATGTACATTAGAACAGATTGTAGATGTGCAGTAAAACAGAATTTAGTGGAAGAGACTGTAATAGAGCAGTAGTACAGGCTTTAATCTGACATTTGAACAGACTGTAGAGGTGCAGTAGTTCAGACTGTAGACGAGCATTAGAACAGACTGTATATAAGTATTAGAAAACACTCTAGACATGCTTTAGAACAGACTGTAGAGGTGCAGTAGTTCAGACTGTAGACGAGCATTAGAACAGACTGTATATAAGTATTAGAAAACACTCTAGACATGCTTTAGAACAGACTGTAGAGGTGCAATAATACAGACTGTAGACGAGCATTAGAAAAGACTGTAGAAGTGCAGTAGAAGAGATTGTAAATGTGCAGTAGAACAGGCTGTAGACGTTTATTAGAACAGACTGTCGACCTGCACTAGAACAGACCGTATATGAGCAGTAGTACAGACTATAGACATGGATTAAAACAGACTGTAGATGTGCATTAGAACAGACTTTAGAAGTGCAGTAGTAGAGACTGTAGATGTGTAGTAGAACAGACTGTAGACGTTTATCAGAACAGACTGTAGACGTGTAGTAGAACAGACTGTAGAGGTGCAGTAGTTCAGACTGTAGACGAGCATTAGAACAGACTGTATATGAGTATTAGAAAAAACTCTAGACATGCTTTAGAAGAGACTATAGAGGTGGAGTAATACAGACTGTAGACGAGCATTAGAACAGACTGTAGATGTGCAGTAGTACAGACAGAAGATGTGCAATAGAACAGACTGTAGACGAGCAGTAGGACAGACTATAGACTTGCATTAGAACAGACAGTAGATGTACATTAGAACAGACTGTAGATGTGCAGTAAAACAGACGTTAGACGTGCAGTGGAAGAGACTGTAGTAGAGCAGTAGTACAGATTGTAAACTGGCATTAAAACAGACTGTACAGGTGCGATTGAACAGACTGTTGACATGCAGTTGAAAAGACTTCAGAGCAGCAGTAGTACATACTCTAGATTGGATTTAAAACTGACTGTAGACAAGCATTAGAACAGACTGTAAACGTCCAGTAGAACAGACTGACAATATGCAAAAGAATAGATTGTAGAGATTCAGTAGTATAGACTGTAGACGAGAATAAGAACAGACTGTATATGAGTATTAAAAAACACTGTAGACATGCTTTAGAACAGACTCTATATGAATATTAGAAAACACTCTAGACATGCTTTAGAACAGATTGTAAAAGGTGCAGTAATACAGACTGTAGATGAGCATTAGTAAAGACTGTAGAAGTGCAGTAGTACAGACAGAAGATGTGCAATAGAACAGACTGTAGACGAGCAGTAGGACAGACTATAGACTTGCATTAGAACAGACAGTAGATGTACATTAGAACAGACTGTAGATGTGCAGTAAAACAGACGTTAGACGTGCAGTGGAAGAGACTGTAGTAGAGCAGTAGTACAGATTGTAAACTGGCATTAAAACAGACTGTACAGGTGCGATTGAACAGACTGTTGACATGCAGTTGAAAAGACTTCAGAGCAGCAGTAGTACATACTCTAGATTGGATTTAAAACTGACTGTAGACAAGCATTAGAACAGACTGTAAACGTCCAGTAGAACAGACTGACAATATGCAAAAGAATAGATTGTAGAGATTCAGTAGTATAGACTGTAGACGAGAATAAGAACAGACTGTATATGAGTATTAAAAACACTGTAGACATGCTTTAGAACAGACTCTATATGAATATTAGAAAACACTCTAGACATGCTTTAGAACAGATTGTAAAAGGTGCAGTAATACAGACTGTAGATGAGCATTAGTAAAGACTGTAGAAGTGCAGTAGTACAGACTGTAGATGTGCAGTAGAACAGATTGTAGACGTTATTAGAACACACTGTAGATCTAGACTAGAACAGACCGTAGATGAGCAGTAGTACAGACTATAGACTTGCATTAGAACAGACAGTAGATGTGCATTAGAATAGACTTTAGATGTGCAGTAGTAGAGACTGTAGACGTTATCAGAACAAACTGTAGATGTGCAGTAGAACAGACTGTAGACGATATTAGAACAGACTGTAGACCTGCACTAGAACAGACTGTAGATGTGCATTACAACAGACTGTAGATGTGCAATAGAAGAGACTGAAGATCTGCAGTAGAACAGACTGTAGACGTTATTAGAACAGACTGTACACCTGCACTTAAAGAGACCGTAGATGAGCAGTAGTACAGACTATAGACTTGCATTACAAACAGATTGTATATGAGTATTAGACAAAAATGTAGACATTCTTTAGAACAGACTGTAGAGGCACAGTAGTTCAGACTGTAAATGAGCATTAGAACAGACTATTTATGAGTATTAGAAAATACTCTAGACATGCTTTAGAAGAGACTGTAGAGGTTGCAGAAATACAGACTGTAGACAAGCATTAGAACAGACTGTAGATGTGCAGTAGAACAGACTGTAGACGTTTATTAGAACAGACTGTAGACCTGCACTTAAAGAGACCGTAGATAAGCAGTAGTACAGACTATAGACTTGCATTACAAACAGAATGTATATGAGTATTAGACAAAAATGTAGACATTCTTTAGAACAGACTGTAGAGGTGCAGTAGTTCAGACTGTAAATGAGCATTAGAACAGACTATTTATGAGTATTAGAAAATACTCTAGACATGCTTTAGAAGAGACTGTAGAGGTTGCAGAAATACAGACTGTAGACAAGCATTAGAACAGACTGTAGAAGTGCAGTAGTACAAACTGTAGATGTGCAGTAGAACAGACTGTAGACATTTTTAGAACAGATTGTAGATGTGCAGTAAAACAGACTTTAGTGGAAAAGACTGTAATAGAGCAGTAGTACAGACTTTAATCTGGCATTAGAACATACTGTAGAGGTGCAGTTGAACAGACTGTAGACGAGCATTAGAACAGACTCTATATGAGTATTAGAAAACACTCTAGACATGCTTTAGAACAGATTGTAGAAGTGCAGTAGTTCAGACTGTAGACGAGCATTAGAACAGACTGTATATGAGTATTAGAAAACACTCTAGACATGCTTTAGAACAGAATGTAGAGGTGCAATAATACAGCCTGTAGATGAGCATTAGAAAAGACTGTAGAAGTGCAGTAGTACAGACTGTAGATGTGCAGTAGAACAGATTGTAGACGTTTATTAGAACAGACTGTAGACCTGCACTAGAACAGACCGTATATGAGCAGTAGTACAGACTATAGACATGGATTAGAACAGACTGTAGATGTGCATTAGAACAGACTTCATAAGTGCAGTAGTAGAGACTGTAGATGTGTAGTAGAACAGACTGTAGACGTTTATCAGAACAGACTGTAGACGTGCAGTAAAACAGACTGTAGATGAACAGTAGTACAGACTATAGACTTGCATTAGAACAGACTGTATATGAGTATTATAAAAAACACTGTAGACATGCTTTAGAACAGACTGTAGAGGTGCAGTACTTCAGACTGTAGACGAGCATTAGAACAGACTGTATATGAGTATTAGAAAAACTCTAGACATGCTTTAGAAGAGACTATAGAGGTGGAGTAATACAGACTGTAGACGAGCATTAGAACAGACTGTAGAAGTGCAGTAGTACAGACGGTAGATGTGCAATAGAACAGACTCTAGACGAGCAGTAGGACAGACTATAGACTTGCATTAGAACAGACAGTAGATGTACATTAGAACAGATTGTAGATGTGCAGTAAAACAGACTGTAGACATGCAGTGGAAGAGACTGTAGTAGAGCAGTAGTACAGATTGTAAACTGGCATTAAAACAGACTGTACAGGTGCGATTGAAAAGACTGTTGACATGCAGTTGAACAGACTTTAGAGCAGCAGTAGTACATACTCTAGATTGGATTTAAAACTGACTGTAGACAAGCATTAGAACAGACTGTAAACGCCCAGTAGAACAGACTGACAATATGCAAAAGAATAGACTGTAGAGATTCAGTAGTACAGACTGTAGACGAGAATAAGAACAGACTGTATATGAGTATTAAAAACACTGTAGACATGCTTTAGAACAGACTGTAGAGGTGCAGTAGTTCAGACTAAAGACGAGCTTTAGAACAGACTCTATATGAATATTAGAAAACACTCTAGACATGCTTTAGAACAGATTGTAGAGGTGCAGTAATACAGACTGTAGATGAGCATTAGAAAAGACTGTAGAAGTGCAGTAGTACAGACTGTAGATGTGCAGTAGAACAGATTGTAGACGTTTATTAGAACACACTGTAGATCTAGACTAGAACAGACCGTAGATGAGCAGTAGTACAGACTATAGACTTGCATTAGAACAGACAGTAGATGTGCATTAGAATAGACTGTGGACGAGCATTAGAACAGACCATAGATGTGCATTAGAACAGACTGTAGATGTGCATTAGAACAGACTGTAGATGTGCAGTAGAACAGACTGACGATGTGCAGAAGAATAGATCGAGAGGTGCAGTAGTTGAGACTTTACACGAGCATTAGAAAAGACTGTAGAGATGCTTTAGAACAGACTGTAGACGCAGTAGAACAGACTCTAGACAATTATTAGAACAGACTGGAGACGCCCAGTAGAACAGACTGTAGAAGTGCATTAGAAAAGACTGTAGACGTCTATTAAAACAGACTATAGTCGTGCTGTAGAACAGAATGTAGAAGTGCAGTTGAAAAGACTTCAGAGCAGCATTAGTACAGACTCTAGATTGGCTTTAGAACAGACTGTAGATGAGGTTTAGAACAGACTGTAAATGTCCAGTAGAACAGACTGACAATTAGAAAAGATTGTAAATGTGCACTAAAACAGACTGTAGACGTGCATTAGAATAGACTGCAGTAGAGTAGTAAACTGGCATTAGAAAAGACTGTAGACATGCAGTAGAACAGTCTGTAGATGTGCAGTAGAAGAGACTGTAGACTTGCAGTAGAACAGACTGTAGACCTGCAGTAGAAGAGACTGTAGAGGAGAAGTAGAACAAACTGTAGAGGTGGAGTAGTGAAGACTGCAGACAAGCATTAGAACAGTCTGTATATGAGTATTAGAAAACAATACTAGAAATGCTTTACAACAGACTGTAAAGGTGCAGTAATACAGACTGTAGACATTTATTAAAACAGACTGTAGACGTGCAGTAGAACAGACCGTAGATGAGTATTAGAAAACACTATAGACATGCAGTAGAACAGACTGCAGTAGAGCAATAGTACAGACTGTAAACTGGCATTAGAACAGACTGTAGAGGTGCAATTAAACAGACTGTAGTCTTGCAGTTAAAAAGACTTCAAAGCAGCAGTAGTACAGACACTAGATTGGCTTTAGAACTGACTGTAGACGAGTATTAAAACAGACTGTATATGAGTATTAGAAAACACTCTAGACATGCTTTAGAACAGACTGTAGAGGTGCAGTTGTACAGACTGTAGACGAGCATTAGAACAGACTTTAAACGTCCAGTAGAACAGACTGACAATGTGCAGAAGAATAGACTGTAGAGGTGCAGTAGTACAGACTGTAGATGAGCATTAGAACAGACTGTATATGAGTATTAGAAAACACTGTGGACATGCTTTAGAACAGACTATAGAGGTGCAGTAGTTCAGACTGTAGACGAGCAGTAGAACCGACTGTACATGAGTATTAGAAAACACTACTAGAAATGCTTTACAACAGAATGTAGAGGTGCAGTAGAACAGACTGTAGACGTGCAGTAGAACAGACTGTTGTTGAGCAGTAGTACAGGATGTATACTTGCATAGGAACAGACTGTAAATGTGCATTAGAACAGACTGTAGATGTGCAGTAAAACAGACTGTAGACTTGCAATAGAGCAGACTGAATACGTGCAGTAGAACAGACTGTAGACATGCAGTAGAACAGACTGTAGAGGTGGAGTTGTAAAGACTTTTATTGGGCATTAGAACAGACTGTAGACAAGCAATAGAACAGATTGTAGATGTGCAGAAGTATAAACTGTAGACCTGCATTAGAAGTGACTGTAGATGCGCAGTAGAAAAGACTGTAAGAAGCAGTAGTACAGAATGTAGACAATTATTACAATAGACTCTAGATGTGCAGTAGAACAGACTTTAGATGAGCATTAGAACAGACTGTAAACGTCAGTAGAACAGACTGACAATGTGCAGAAGAATAGACTGTAGAGGTACCAGAGTAGTACAAACTGTATACCAGCATAAGAACAGACTGTATATGAGTATTAGAAAACACTGTAGACATGCTTTAGAACAGACTGTAGAGATACAGTAATACACACTGTAGACAAGCATTTGAAATGACTGTAGAAGATCAGTAGTACAGACTGTAAATGTGCAGAACAGACTGTAGACATTTATTTAAAGAAACTGTAGGACGTGCAGTAGAACAGACCGTAGATGAGCATTAGAACAGACTGTAGAGCTGCAGTTGAACAGACTTCAGAGCAGCAGTAATACAGACACTAGATTGGCTTTAGAACTGACTGTAGAGGAGCATTAGAACAGACTGTATATGAGTATTAGAAAACACTCTAGACATGCTTTAGAACAGACTGTAGAGGTGCAGTAATACAGACTGTAGGACGAGCATTAGAACAGACTGTAGATGTGCAGTAAAACAGACTGTAGACGTGCAGTAGAACAGACTGCAGTAGAGCAGAGGTACAGACTGTAAACTGGCATTAGAACAGACTGTTGAGATGCAGTTGAAAAGACTGTAGACGTGCAGTTGAACAGCCTGTAGATGTGCATTAGAAGAGACTGTACACATCCAGGAGAACAGACTCTAGATATGGAGTAGTACAGATCTAAAGACCTGCGTTAGAACAGACTGTGGACGATTATTAAAAAGACTATAGACGTGAATTTGAACAGACTGTAGATGAGTATTAGAAAAGACTGTAGACATGCTTTAGAACAGACTGTAGAGGTGCAGTAGAAGAGACTGTAGAGGTGCAATATTACAGAATGTTGACAATTATTAGAACAGACTGAATACATGTAGAGACTGTAGATATGGAGTAGTACAGACTAAAGACCTGCGTTAGAACAGACTGTGGACGAGCATTAGAACAAACTATAGACATGCATTAGAACAGACTGTAGATGAGTATTAGAAAAGACTGTAGACATGCATTAGAAAAGACTGTAGAGGTGCAGTAGAAGAGACTGTAGAGGTTCAGTATTACAGAATGTTGACAATTATTAGAACAGACTGAAGACGTGCAGTAGAACAGACTGTAGAGGTGCAGTTGTACAGACTGTAGACGAGCATTAGAATAGACTGTTGATGTGCAGTAGAAAAGACTGTAGACGTACAATAGAACATACTGTAGATGAGCATTAGAACAGAATGTAGGTGTCCATTAGAACAGACTGTAGATGTGCAGTAGTAAAGACTAAAGACCTGCATAAGAATAGACTGTGGACGAGCATTAGAACAGACTATAGACGTGCTTTAGAACAGACTGTAGATGTCCATTAGAACAGACTGTAGATGTGCAGTAGAACAGACTGACGATGTGCAGAAGAATATACCTCAGAGGTGCAGTAGTTGAGACTTTACGAGCATTAGAAGACACTGTACATGAGTAGTAGAAAAGACTGTAGACATACTTTAGAACAGACTGTATAGGTG